>JAACNH010001545.1:48921-62619 GCA_019447015.1 Hymenochirus boettgeri | reverse complement strand
ATGATTGCACTCTGCAATAATGACAACATAATTACATTGTGCAATATATAAACAAGGCACTGTGCAGTAAATGGCTGCAATGACTGCATATAAATGGCAATGTACAGTAAATGTCATATGAATGGCACCGTGCAGGAACTGACGTACTATGGCACTAGTACGGTAACTGGCATATCAATGGCAACATACACTGGCATATGAATGCATTGTGGATAACTAGCATTTAAATCACATTTTACCATAAGACTGGCATATGAATGGCATTGTCCAGTAAACTGGCATATGAATGGCAATGTACAGTAACTGGCATATGAATGGCAATGTACAGTAACTGTCATGAAACGGCACTGTGCAGGAAATGGACATACAATGGCACTGTACAGTAAATGGCATATGAATGGAATTGTGCAGTTACTGGCAATGAATGGCACTGTACTGTAACTGGCATATCAATGGCACCTATACACTGGCATATGAATGCATGTGGAGGTAACTAGCATTTAAATCACATTTTACCGTAACTGGCTATATGAATGGCAATGTACAGAACTGTCGTGAACGGCACTGCGCAGAAATGCATATACTAATGGCACTGTACAGTAAATGGCATATAATGGAATTGTGCAGTTACTGGAATATGAATGGCACTGTACGGTAACTGGCAGATCAATTGTACTGTACAGTACTGGCAAATGAATGGAATTGTGCGTTTTACTGGCATATGACTGGCACTGTACAGTAAATGGCAATGAATGGAATTGTGCAGTTACTGGCATATCAATGGCACTGTACAGTAACTGGCATATCAATGGCTCCGTTACAGTAACTGGCATATCAATGGAATTGTGCATTACTGGCATATTAATGACACTGTACAGTTACTGACATATAAATGCACTGTGCAGTTAGTTTGCATATTAATGGCTTGTACAGTAACTGGCTTTTAATGACACTGCATGAAACTGCATATTTAAAGCAAATCTACTTACGGTAACAGGAACTTTTCCATATCCAAGAGTGCTATCCCCTGTCGTTCATGCTCCAGTGACCAGGATCTTCTGTTCTCTTCTGTAAAACTGACTATACCTTCTTCATACAATGATCGTCTTGCAGAGAGAATATCAAGGAGAGAAATGTCCTGACTATCATCTTCACAGCAGTCTAATCTTCATCTTCTTGCTCCAAGTGACCAGGAACTATCTTCTGCTGGACTCTTATGGCACTGTAAGGTTGTGCTTACTTCTCAGTTCGTGCTGACGTGAATAGGTTCTACTGTGTGTCCTTCATGAAATGTCCAAACCTCTGCTACCAATTACAGGAGAAAGTCCAGCAAACAGCACAGTATGAAGAGAAAATCTCCTGACTGGAAGTATGTTCATATTTCTCAGTGCTTTTCCCTTTACGCTCCAAGCGACATTTCATACCCAAGAGAGGTTTATTCCTCACAATGAAGAGTAAAGGCCCTGACTTGTAAGGACTGACATCTTCACACGCAGTTTAATCTTCAATCTTCATGCTCCAAGTGACCAGAACTATCTGTCTGTCTGTCGTATTGATGGTAATGTGAGGTTATTGTTGTTTTAATGGCACTGTACATGAAATGGCATGTTATTTGCACTGCAATAATGGGCATTTTATGGCACGTGCAATAGCTTTCATTAATGGAACTGAAGTAACCATCATTATTAAGGACACTCATGAAATGGGAGTATTAATAGCATGTCCAGTAACTGCCATATGAATGGCACCTGTGCACCACTTTGATTAATCAGACTATAAAAATATCTGACATATTAAGGACACTGCAATAACTGGGATATAAATGTAACTGGCATATTAATGACACTGTGCAGTAACTGGCGTAAGAATGGCAATGCAGTAACTGGCATGTTAAGGGAACTGCAATAACCATCATATTACGCTCACTGTGCAGTTACTGGCATATGATTGGCACTGTACATTAACTGGCATATGAATGGCACTGTGCAGTAACTGGCATATGAATAGCACTGTGCAGTAACTGGCATATGAATGGCGCTGAGCAGTAACTGGCATATGAATGGCACTGAGCAGTAACTTGCATATAAATTGCTCTGTGCAGTAATGGGCATATTGACACTGCAACAGGCATATGAAAAGCAAATCTTCTGACTTGTTTTGTGGCTTGATTGTTAATGAAAATCCTCCACCTCTCATTTCCAAGTGACACCACATACTTGCCTGTCCTCTGAAAAAGGTTATGTTTATCTTAACCCAACTCCGTACTCTCCAGACGAGAACAGTAGCGAAAAGCAAAGGATTGATGTTAGCCTGAACTAATCTTTATTTTCCCTACCAATTCATGACATTTGTCATCAGTTTAATAAATTGGAAGCTCTTTGCACCCTTTGCATTTGGGAGGCACCCTTAAGATAAAGAGCCTAGCTTTTACTCACTGCTTTGCACTCGGACATTTAGGGCTGATCCTTTGATGTACAGAGCGGAGTCTACTCCTCTACCGTCATGCTCCAAGGACCAGTACTACTGTCTGTCCTCCGTAAAAGGGTTATACCTTCTTCACCAATTACAGTCGAGAGAGTCACACAGACGGGACAGCAGCGAAGAGCCAATCTCCTGAATCTAGGTCTCTTAACCTTCATGCTACAATCGACCAGGCCCCACTGTCTGTCCTCTGCAAAAGGTTATTTTATCTTAACCGATACAGTCTTCCAGACAAGACAGTATCAAAAAGCAATCTCCTCCTCAAGATTGTGTTACCAAAGGCAAAAAATAGACACAAGAACCACCCGTACAAAATTTGGTAGAGATATGGTTTATTAACAAGAACAATGATGACATGGAATTGACGGCACTGTGCATAACTGGCATATGACTGGCACTGTGCAGTAAACTGCATATTGACTGGCACTGTGCAGTAAACTGGCATATGACTGGCACTTGGCTTAAACTGGCATGACTGGCACTGTGAAGAAACTGGCATATTAATGGCACTGTGCAGAAACTGGCATATTAATGGCACTGCTGAGTAACTAGCAAATTAATGGCACTGCACAGTAAACTAGCAAATTAATGGTACTGCACAGTAACTGGCAAATTAATGGCACTGTACAGTAACTAGCAAATTAATGGTACTGCACAGTAACTAGCAAATTAATGGCACTGCACAGTAACTAGCAAATTAATGGTACTGCACATAACTGGCAAATTAATGGCACTGTACAGAAATTGGCAAATTAATGGCACTGTTACAATAACTGGCAATTAATGGTACTGCACAGATAACTGGCATATTATGGCACTGCACAGTAAACTGGCAAATTAATGCCCTCGTAACTAACTGGAAATTAATGGTACTGCACAGTAACTGCCTATTAATGGGTACTGCAAGTAACTGGCAAATTAGAAGCAAATCTACTTACTTGTTTCTTGGCTTTGATGGGTACCGAGCAGAGCTTACTTCTCAGCCTGGTTGAACGTGAATAGGTTCAACTGTGTGTCCTTCGTAAATATGTCCAAACCTTCTGCCCCACATTACAGAGGAAAGTCCAGCAACAGCACAGTAATGAGAGAAAAATCTCCTGACTTGGAAGAGTTCATATTCTCAGTGCTTTTTCCTTTACGCTCCAAGCGACGCATTTCATACCCAAAGAGGAGGTTTATTCCTCAACTAATGAAGAGTAAAGGCCCTGACTTGTAAGGACTGACATCTTCACAGCAGTTTAATCTTCAATCTTCATGCTCCAAGTGACCAGGAACTATCTGTCTGTCTGTCGTATTGATGGTAATGTGAGGTTATTGTTATTTTAATGGCACTGTACATGAAATGGCATGTTATTTGCACTGCAATAACGGGCATTTTAATGGCACTGTGCAATAGCTTTCATTAATGGAACTGAAGTAACCAGCATATTAAGGACACTGCAATAAATGCATATAAATAGCATGTCCAGAACTGCCATATGAATGGCACTGTGCACCACATTTGATTAATGCAACTATAACATATCTGACATATTAAGGACACTGCAATAACTGGGATATAAATGTAAGTGGCATATTAATGGCACTGTGCAGTAACTGGCATAAGCATGGCAATGCAGTAACTGGCATATTAAGGGCACTGCAATAACCGTCATATTACGTTCACTGTACGTTACTCCTGGCATATGTTGGCACTGTACATATAACTGGCATATGATGGCACTGTGGGCGGTAACTGGATATAATGGCACTGTGCAGTAACTGGCATATGAATGGCACTGTGGCGTAACTGGCATATGAATGGCACGGAGCAGTAACTGGCATATTAATGACTCTGGCAGTAACTGACATATGATGGCACTGTTCAGTTACTGGATATAAATGGCACTGCAGTAACTGCATATAATGGCACTGTGCAGTAACTGGCATATGAATGGCACTGTGCAGTAACTGGCATATGAATGGCACTGAGCAGTATACTGGCATATAAATTGCTCTGTGCAGTAACTGGCATATAAATGGCACTGTGCAGTAACTGGCATATAAATTGCTCTGTGCAGTAACTGGCGTATGTGAATGGCACTGTGCAGTAACTGGCACATAAATGGCACTGCAGTAACTGGCATATTAATGGCACTGTGCATACTGACATATGAATGGCACTGTGGCTAACTGGATATGAATAGCACTGTGCCGTAAACTGGGCATATATAAATGGCACTGTGCATAACTGGCATATGATTGCACTGTGTAACTGGCAATAAAATGGCACTAGCAGTAACTGGCATTGAATGGCACTGTGCAGTCACGGCATATGAATGGCACTGTTCAGTAACTGGCAATGATGGCACTGTGCAGTAACTGGCATATGAATGGCCACTGTGCAGTAACTGGATATAAATGGCACGTGCAGTTCTGGCTATGATGGCACTGGGGTAAGGGCATATTAAATGGCACTGTTGCGGTAACTGCTAATAGAATTGCACTGTAACAGTAACTGGCATATAATGGCCTGTGCAGTAACTGCATAAGAATGGCACTGTACAGTACTGGCATATAAATGGCACTGTGTATAACCTGGCATATAAATGGCACTGAGCAGAACTGGCATAAGAATGGCACGTGCGTAACTGTGCATATGAATGGCACTGTGGTAGAACTGCATATAATGGACACTGAGCAGTAACTGGCAAATAAATTGCTCTGTGCAGTAATGGGCATATGTGAACTGCAACATGCATAGAAAAGCAAATATTCTCTGACATTTGTTTGTTGTGTGCTTTGTTGATTGTTAATGAGAAACTCCTCCACCTCCAATTCCAAGTGACCACAACTACTGATCCTGTCCTCTGAAAAAGGGTTATTTTATCTTAACCCAATTGACAGTCTTCCAGACGAGGACAGTTAGCGAAAAGCAAAGGATTGATGTAAGCGCTGAACTATAGTCTTTATCCCTACCCACAATTCATGACATTTGTCCATCTGTAATAAATTGGAAGCTCTTGCACCCTTTGCATTTGTGGAGGCACCCTTAGAGATAAAAGCTAGCTTTTTACCTCAGGCTTTGCACTCGGACATTTAGGGACTGATATCCTTTGATGTACGAGCGGAGTCTACTCCTCTACCGTCTGCTTCCAAGCGACCAGTACACTGTCTGTCCTCCGTAAAAGGGTTTTATACCTTCTTCCCCAATTAACAGTCGAGAGAGTCACACAGAGACGGACAAGCGCGAAGAGCCACTCTCCTGAATCTAGGTCTCTTAAACCCTCATGCTACACGCTCAGGCCCGCAACTGTCTGTCCCTCTAAAGAAGGCTATTTTATCTAACGCGACTTAACAGTCGTTCGGGATCCAATACAGTTATCAAAAAGCAAATCTTCCTCCTCACAGATTGGTGATACCAAAGGCAAAAAATTAGACCACAGAACCACCCGTGACAACAAAATGGCTAGGAGATATGGTGTATTAACAAGAACAATGATGACAGCATAGACTGCACTTGCAGTAACTGGATATGCTGGCCACTGTGCAGTACTGGCATAGACGGCACTGTGCTTAAACTGGCATATGATGGCACTGTGCAGAAAACGGGCATATTAATGGCACTGTGCAGAAACGGCATATTAATGGACACTGCCAGAGTACCTACAAATTAATGGTATGCACAGTAACTGGAAATTAATGGCACTGTGACACGTTAAATGGGACAAATAATGGTACTGCACAGTACTAAGCAAATTAATGGTACTGGGGGGGCAACAGAACTAGTAAATTAATGGTCTGCACAGTAACTGGCAAAATTAATGGACACTGTACAGAACTGGCAAATAATGGCACTGTATAATAACGGGCAAATTAATGGTACTGCCACACGTAACTGGAATTAATGGCACCTGCACAGTAACTTGGCCAAATTAATGGCCCTGTACAATACTGGCAAATTACATGGTACTCTGCACAGTAACTGGCAGATTAATGGTACGCCACAGTAAATGGCAATTAGAAGCAAATCTACTTACTTGTTTTCTTAGCTTTGATGGGGTACGAGCAGAGTACTTCCACCTCGTGCTGACGTGAATAGGTTCAACTGTGGTCCACTTCGTGAAATGTCAACACCTTCTGCCTCCAATTACAGAGGAAAGTCCAGCAAACAGCACAGTAATGAAGTAGAAAATCTTCCCTGACTTGGAAGTATGTTCATTCTCAGTGCTTTTCCCTTTACGCTTCCAAGCGACATTGTCAACCAAGAGAGGTTTATTCCTCAACTAAGAGAGTAAAGGCCCTGACTTGTAGGACTGACATTTCACAGCATGTTTAATCTTCACATCTTCATGTCCAAGGGACCAGGAACTATCTGTCTGTCCCTGTCGTATGATGTGTATAGTGAGGTTATTGTTATTTAATGGCACTGTACATGAAATGTCCTGTTTATTTGCCCACTGCAATATGGGCATTTTAATGGCACTGGTGCAATAGCTTTTCATTAATGGAAATGAATAACAACATATTAAGGACACTGCAATAATATGGCCATACTAATAAGCAAGTCCAGTAACTGCCATATGAATGGCACTGGTGCAACACTTTGATTGAATGCAACTAAAATATCTGACATATTAGGAAACTGCAAACTTGGGATCTAAATTTAGGTGGCATATTAATGGCACTGTGCATAACTGCATAGGCATGGCAATGCAGTAACTGGCATATTGAGGGCACTGCATATAACAGTCATATACGTTTCACTGTATATGGTACTGCTATGATTGGCACTGTACATTAACTGCATATGAATGGCACTGGTGCGGTAACGGGCCTAGAATGGCACTGATGTGCAAGTAATGGCTATAAATGGCACTGTTGCTAACTGGCATATGAATGGCACTGTGCAGTAGTAACTGGCATATGAATGGCAGAGCTGAGCAAGTAACTGGGCAATACAATTGCTCTGTGCAAGAACTGGCATATGTAAGTGGCACTGGCAATATGGCTATGATTTGGCACGGTTACATTATACTGGCATATGGAATGGCACTGTGCAGTAAGGAATATGAATGGCCTGTGCAGTAACTGGCATATAATTGGCACTGTGCAGTAACTGGCTATGAATGGCGCTGAGCAGTTAATGGCATACTAAATTGCTCTGCAGTAACTGGCAATATAAATGGCACTGTGCGAGTTACTGGCATTGATTGGCACTGTAGCATTAACTGGATATGAATGGCACTGTGGCGTAATGGCATATGAATGGCACTGGCAGTAACTGGCATATGAATGGCACGGGCAACCTGGCATATGAATGGCACTGTGGCAGTAACTGGCATTGAATGGCGCTGAGCGTAACTTGCATATAAATTGCCTTTGCAGTAATGGGCCATATTGACACTGCAACAGGCATATGAAAAGAACTCTTCTGACTGTTTTTGTGGCTTTGGATTGTTAAGTCAGCAGACAAACTACTCCCCTCTCCACACCTCTATATTATGTTTCACATGTCAGTTACAGCTGCAACATTGATACGCTAGATATCGCACAGTGCCCTTGATATGCCAGATACCACACTGTTCCATTAATATGGAATTTAGCACCCAGTGCCCTTAAATAAACAGTGCTATTAATATGCCAGTTACTGCACAGCGTCATTAATATTTTAGTAGCCTCACAGTGCCAGTAATATGTCCATTATAGCACAGTGGCAATTGTTTTTCAGTTACTGCCCAGTGCCTTTAATATGCCAGTTAACACACAGAATAAATCACCAGTTACTGCATAGGACAGTTAATATGCCCATTATCCCACAGTGGCATTAATACACCATGCCATTGTTATGCCAGTTAGAGTAGTGTTATTAATATTCCATTTACTACATAGTGCAAATAATATGTTTATTACCGCAGCATCCTTGATATGCCTTTTCTCTTCATTACTTCATTGCTAGACCTTTGGAGGACACAAACAGCTTGAAGGCCGAGAAGAAGCTCTGCTTAGTACCCATCAAAGCCAAGAAAGTAGATTTGCATTTCATATGCCAGTTTCTGCAGCGCCATTAATATGCCAGTTATGCACAATGCTATTAATATTCCAGTTACTACACAGTGCCATTTATGTGACAGTCACTTGATATGCCATTTCACACACCAGTTATTTCGGTGTCCATTTTAATTTGCCAGTTACTGCACAGTGCCATTCATATGCCAGTAACTGCACAGTGCCATTTACATGCAGTTACTGTACAGTGCCATTTATATGCCAGTTTCTGTGCAGTGCCATTAATATGCCAGTTACCTCAGTGTCAATTATATGCCAGTTACTGTGCAGTGCCATTAATATGCCAGTTACCTCACCGTGTCAATTATGCCAGTTACTGGGCAGTACCATTTATATGCCAGTAATTGCAGTGTCCTTAATATGCTAGTAATTGTAGTGTCCTTAATATACCAGTTATTGCACAGTGCCATTAATATGCCAACTCTTGCAGTTTCCTTAATATGCCATTTCATGCACAGTGCCATTAAAATGCACATTACCTTACAGTGCCATTAATAAGTCAGACAGACAGATAGTTCCTGGTCACTTGGAGCATGAAGACAGAGGAGTAGACTCTTTGGATATGAAAAGTTCCTGTTACCGTAAGTAGATTTGCTTTAATATGCCAGTTTCTGCAGTGTCATTAGTATGTCCTTTAATGCACAGTGCCACTAATATACCAGTTACTGCATGATGCCATTAAAATGCCAGTTACTGCACAGTGCCATTAAAATGCCAGTTACTGTGCAATGCCATTAATATGCCAAACTAACTGTACAGTGCCATTCATATGTCAGTAACTGCACAGTGCCATTCATATGCCAGTAATTTCACAATTCCATTCATATGCCAGTTACTGTACAGTGCCATTGATATGCCAGTTACTGTACAGTGACAATGATATGCCAGTTACTGTACACTGTCATATATGCCAGTAACTGCACAATGCATTCATATGACATTTACTGTACAGTGCCATTAGTATGCCATTTCTTGTACAGTGCCGTTCATGACAGTTACTGTACATTGCCATTCATATGCTAGTTACTCTACAATGCATTCATATGCCAGTGTATAGTGCCATTGATATGCCAGTTACCGTACAGTGCCATTAGTAAGCCAGTTCCTGCACGGTGCCATTCATATGACATTTACTGTACATGTCCACTCTTATGCCAGTCATTGCAGTAACTTTAAAATGCCATTTACTGCACAGTGCCATTGTTTATATTATTGCACAATGTAATTATTATGTCAGTTATTGCAGAGTGCAATTAATATGTCAGTTACAGCTGCAACATTGATACGCTGGATATCGCACAGTGACCTTGATATACCAGATACCACACTGTTTCATTAAAATGGAATTTAACACCCAGTGCCAGTGCTATTAATATGCCAGTTACTGCACAGTGTTATTAATATTTTAGTAGCCTTACAGTGCCATTAATATGCCCATTATAGCACAGTCGCAATTGTTTTCAGTTACTGCCCAGTGCCTTTAATATGCCAGTTACCATACAGAACAAATAAATTGCCAGTTACTGCATAGCACAGTTAATATGCCCATTACCCCACAGTGGCATTAATACGCCTTTCCATTGTTATGCCAGTTAATGCAGTGTCATTAATATTCCATTTACTATGCCATTTCACACACCAGTTATTTCGGTGTCCATAATTTGCCAGTTATTGCACAGTGCCATTCATATGCCAGTTAATTCACAGTTCTATTCATATGATTTTATTGCACAGTGCCATTAATATGCCAACTATCGCAGTTTCCAAAATTTGCCAGTTACTGTACAGTGCTGTTCATATGGCAGTTACTGCACAGTGCCAAAAATACGACAGTTACTGCAGTGCCACTAATACGCCAGTTACTGCACAGTGCCATTAATATGCCAGTTACTGCACAGTGCCATTAATACGCCAGTTACTGCACAGTGCCATTAATACGCCAGTTACTGCACAGAGCCATTAATATGCCAGTTACTGTACAGTGTCATTAATACACTAGGTAATGCAGTGCCATTTATACGCCAGTTACTGCAGGGTCATTAATAAGCCAGTTACTTTACAGTACAATTAATGTCAGTTAAATGCACTGTCACATTAATATGCCATGTACTGCACAGTGCCATTCATATGGCAGTAACTGTAAAGTGCCATTGATATGCCAGTTACTGCACAGTGCCATTCATATGCCACTTACTTGATGGACAACCCTTTAATGGCACTGTCATTAAATGGCATATCAATAGAAACATGAAACATATCTAGCACTTAAAGGACTTTTTGCTGTGACTGGCTAATTAATGGCACAGTGCAATAACTTGCATATGAACCGCAAATCTACTTACTTGTTTCTTGGTTTTGATGGGTACTGATCAGAGCTTCTTCTCAGCCTTCATGAACACGTGAATAAGTTCTACACGTGTTTCCTCCATAAAACGTCTAAACCCTTTGCCCCCAATTACAGAGAAAGTCTAACAGACATAGATGAGAAAATCTTCCAGAATTAAAGGACGGACCTTTATGCTCCAAGTAACCAGAAACTGCTTTCTCTCTTCTGTATAAATGGCTACACCTTCTTCACACAATGAGAAACATCAGAAGGTAAAACTCCTGACTTGTAAGGACTGACATCTTCACAGCAGAGTCTAATCTTCATCCTTCGTGCTCCAAGTGCCAGGACCTATCTGTCTGGATTATTAATGGCATTGGGGCTGCGAACTGGCATTGAAAAGCAAATCTATTTTCTTGGCTTTGATGGGTACTAAGCAGAGCTTCTTCTCGGCCTTCAAGCTACTTTGTGTCCGCCAAAGGTCTAGCAAACAGGACAGTAATGAAAGAAAAGGCTTATCAATGAAACTGTGGCGCTAATACATATTAATTGCACTATGTAAAATGGAATATAATGAACACTGCATTAACTGGCATAACAATGACAACACGTATTAATGCCACTGTGGGGTAATGGGCATATTAACTGTGCTATGCAGTAACTGGAATTTTAATTGTTCTATGCGGTAACTGACATATTAAAGGCACTGGGCAGTAACTGAAAAACCATTGCCACTGTGCTGTAATGGGCATATTAATGGCACTGTAAGGCTATTAAATATTAATAACACTGTGCAGTAACTGGCATATTAATAGCACTGTTTATTTAAGGGCACTCGGTGTTAAATTCCATTTACCTGACATAATAATTACACTGCAATACTATAAACAATGGCACTGTGTGGTAAATGGCATTCTAAAATTACTGTAATGACTGGCTAACTTGCATATGAACAGTAACTGGCATATGAATGGCATTGTGCAGTAAGTGGCACAGGGTGATATAACAGGCGTATTAATGCCACTGTGGGATAATGGTCATATTTACTGTGCTGTGCAGTAACTGGCATATTAATGACACTGTACAGTAACTGGCATAATAATGGAACTGTGTAGTAACTGGCATATTAATGGCAATTTACAGTTACTGCCATATGAATGGCCTGTCATTAACTGGCATATTAGTGGCACTGTGCAGTAACTGGCATATTAATGGCACTGTGCAATAACTATGGGATATTAAGGACACTACAATTACTGGGTAATAAATGTCACTGCAGTAACTGCCATATGAATAGAACTGTGCAGTAACTGGCAAATTATGGAAACTGTGATAGTTGGCATATTAATGGCACTGTGCAATAACGTCATATGAATAAACTGTGAAGTAACTGGCATAAAAATGGCACTGCAGTAAGTGGCATATGAATGGCACTGTGCATTAACTGGCATATCAATGGCACTTTACAGTTACTGCCATATGAATGGCACTGTGCAGTACATAGCATATTAATGTGACTGTGCATTTAACTGACATTAATTGTACTGTAAAGTAACTGGCTTATTAATGGCCCTGCAGTAACTGGCGTATAAATGGCACTGCATTACTTAGTGTATTAATGACACTGTAAAGTAACTGGAATATTAATGGCACTATGCAGTAACTGGCATATTAATGGCACTGTGCAGTAACTGGCATATTAATGGCACTGTGCAGTAACTGGCGTATTAATGACATGTACGTAACTGGCGTATTAATGACACTGTGCAGTAACTGGCGTATTAATGGCACTGTACAGTAACTGGCGTATTAATGGCACTGTATTATGGCACTGTGCAGTAACTGCCATATGAACGGCACTATACAGTAACTGGCAAATTTTGGAAACTGCATATTAATGGCACTGTGCAATAACATCATATGAATAGAACTGTGAATTAACTGGCATATGAATGGCACTGTGCAATAACTTGCAAATTATGGACACCGAATAACTGGTGTGTTAAATGGTATATCAGTGCTGTCATATGAATGGCACTTGTAGTAACTGAATATTATAGCATCTGCATAACAACTGGCATATTAATGGCGCTGCAGAAACTGGAATATGAAAAGCAAATCTATTTTCTTGGCTTTGATGGGTACTAAGCAGAGCTTCTTCTTGGCCTTCAAGCTACTTGGTGTCCTCCAAAGGTCTAGCAAACAGGACAGTAATGAAGAGAAAAGGCTTATCAATGACACTGTGCGCTAATAAACATATTAATTGCACTATGTAGTAAATGGAATATTAATGACACTGCATTAACTGGCATAACAATGGAAAGGCGTATTAATGCCACTGTGGGGTAATGGGCATATTAACTGTGGCTATGCAGTAACTGGCATTTATTTGTTCTGTATGGTAACTGCATATTAAGGCACTGGGCAGTAACTGAAAAAACAATTGCGACTGTGCTATAATGGGCATATTAATGCACTTTAAGGCTACTAAAATATAATACACTGTGCAGTAACTACGGCATTTAATAGCACTGGCACTTGGGTGTTAAATTCCATTTTAATGAAACAGTGTGGTATCTGGTATATCAAGGTCACTGTGCGATATCCAGCGTATCAATGTTGCAGCTGTAACTGACATATTAATTGCACTCTGCAATAACTGACATAATAATTACATTGTGCAATAATATAAACAATGGCCTGTGCATAAATGGCATTTTAAAGTTACTGCAATGACTGGCATAAGAGTGGACATGTACAGTAAATGTCATATGAATGGCACCGTGCAGGGAACTGGCTTACTAATGGCACTGTACGGTAACTGGCACTAAACAACTGGCATA
>JAACNH010001545.1:28036-46579 GCA_019447015.1 Hymenochirus boettgeri | reverse complement strand
TTTGACCGCACAGTGCCATTCATATGCCAGTTAATGTACAGTGCCAATCATATGCCAGTAACTGTACAGTGAACGTAATATGACGGTTATTGCAGTGCCCTTAATATGCAGTTAATGCATTGCCATGCTTATGCAGTTAATGCAGTGCCATAATATGCACTTACATTTATATCCAAGTTATGCAGTGTCCCTAATATGTCAGATATGTTATAGTTGCATTAATCAAAGTGTGGTTGCACAGTGCATTCATATGGCAGTACTGGACATTGCTATTTATATGCCATTTATTGCAGTGTCCTTTAATATGCTGGTTACTACAGTTCCATTAATGAAAGCTATTGCACAGTGCATTTAAAATGCCGTTATTGCAGTGCAAAAATAACATGCCATTTCATGTACAGTGCCATTAAAAAACAATAACCTCACATTACCATCAATACGAACAGACAGACAGATAGTTCCTGGTCAACTTGGAGCATGAAGATTGAAGATTAAACTGCTGTGAAGATGTCAGTCTTACAAGTCAGGGCCTTTACTCTTCATTAGTGAGGAATAAACCTCTCTTTGGGTAATATGAAATGTCGCTTGGAGCGTTAAAGGGAAAAGCAATGAGAATATGAACATACTTCCCAAGTGGTCAGGAGATTTTCTATCAGTACTGTGCTGTTTGGACTTTCCTCTGTAATGGAGGCAGAAGGTTGGACATTTCACGAAAGGACACACAGTTGAACCTATTCACGTCAGCACGAAGGCTGAGAAGTAGCTCTGCTCGGAACCCATCAAAGCCAAAGGAAACAAGTAAGTAGATTTGCTTCTAATTTGCCAGTTACTGTGCAGTACCATTAATATGCAAGTTACTGTGCAGTACCATTAATTGCCAAGTTGTGTACCAGGCCATTAATTTGCCAGTTACTGTGCAGTGCCATTAATATGCCAGTTACTGGCAGTACCATTAATTTGCCAGTTATTGTACAGTGCCATTAATTGCCAATTCTGGACAGTGCCATTAATTGCAAGTTACGTGACAGTACCTTAATTTGCTAGTTATGTGCAGTTGCCATTAATTGCTAGTTACTGTGCAGTACCATTAATTTGCTAGTTAGTACAGTGCCCATTAATTTGCCAGTAGCTGTGCCAGTACCATTAATTGCTAGTTACTGTGCAGTGCCATTAATGTGCTAGTTATCTAGCAGTGCCATTAATATGCCAGTTTCTGCACAGTGCCATTAATAGGCCAGTTTTTCACCAGGCAAGTCATATGCCAGTTTAGCACAGTGCCAGTCATATGCCAGTTGACGCAGTGCCTAGTCATATGCCAGTTACTGCACAGTGCCAGTCAGTATGCAAGTTACTGCACAGTGCCAGTCATATGCCTGTCATCATTGTTTTGTTAATAAACTATATCCTACCAAATTTTTGTAAGGGTGGTTCTTGTGTCTAATTTTTTGCCTTGGTTATCACAATCTGTGAGGGAGGAGATTGCTTTTGATACTGTCTTGTCTGGAAGACTGTAATCGGTTAAGATAAAATACACTTTTGCAGAGGACAGGCCAGTCGGGCGCCTGGACGATTGTTAGACATAGAAAGGTTAAGGAGCCTAGATTCAGGAGATTGGCTCTTCGCTGTGTCCCGTCTGTGTGACTCTCTGACTGTAATTGGGTGAAGAAGGTATAACCCTTTTACGGAAGGACAGACAGTAGTACTGTGCTTGGAGCATGACGGTAGAGGAGTGACTCCGCTCTGTACTCAAAGGATCTAGCCCTAAATGTCCGAGTGCAAAGCAGTGAGGTAAAAGCTAGCTCTTTATCTCTAAGGGTTGCCTCCACAAATGCAAAGGGGTGCAAAGAGCTTCCAAAATTATTAAATGATGACAAATGTAGAATTGTAGGAAATAAAGATTAGTCAGGCTACATCAATCCTTTGCTTTTCGCTACTGTCTCGTCTGGAAGACTGTAATTGGGTTAAGATAAAATAACCCTTTTTCAGAGGACAGGCAGTAGTGTGTGGTCACTTGGAATATGGAGGTGGAGGAGCCACAAAACAAGTCAGAAGATTTGCTTTTCATATGCCTGTTGCAGTGTCAATATGCCCATTACTGCACAGAGCAATTATAGTGCAAGTTACTGGCCAGTGCCATTTTCTATGCCAGTACTGCTCAGCGCCATCATATGCCAGTTACTGCACAGTGCTATTCATATGCCAGTTACTGCACAGTGCCATTCATATGCCAGTTAATGTACAGTGCCAATCATATGCCAGTAACTGCACAGTGAGCGTAATATGATGGTTATTGCAAGTTCCCTTAACATGCCAGTTTTACTGCATTGCATTCTTACGCCAGTTACTGCACAGTGTCATTAATATGCCAGTTTACATTTATTTCCCAGTTTTGCCGTGTCCTTAAATGTCAGATATGTTATAGTTGCATTAATCAAGTGGTTGCACAGTGCCATTCATATGGCAGTTACTGGACATTGCTATTAATATCCATTTATTGCAGTGTCCTTAATATGATGTTACTCAGTTCCATTCATGGAAAGCTATTGCACAGTGCCATTAAAATGCCCATTATTGCAGTGCAAATAACATGCCATTTCATGGTACAGTGCATTAAAACAACAATAAACTCACATTACCATCAATACGACAGACAGGCAGATAGTTCCTGGTCACTTGGAGCCATGAAGATTGAAGATTAAATGCTGTGAAGATGTCAGTCCTTACAAGTCAGGGCCTTTACTCTTCATTGTTGAGGAATAAACCTCTCTTTGGTGTATGAAAGTCGCTTGGAGCGTAAAGGGAAAAAAGCACTGAGAAATATGAACATACTTCCAAGTCAGGAGATTCTCTTCATTACTGTGCTGTTTGCTGGACTTCCTCATGTAATGGAGGCAGAAGGTTTGGACATTCATGAAGGACACACAGTAGAACTATTCACGTCAGCACGAAGCTGAGAAGTAGCACAACCTTACAGTGCCATTAATAAGTCAGACAGAAGATAGTTCTGGCACTTGGAGCAAGAAGAATGAAGATTAGACTGCTGTGAAGATGATAGTCAGGACATTTCTCTCCTGAATTCTCTCTGCAAGCCGATCATTGGTATGAAGAAGGTATAGTCAGTTTTTACAGAAGAGACAGCAGATCCTGGTCATTGGAGCATGAAGACAGAGGAGTAGACTTTGGATATGAAAAGTTCTGTTACCGTAAGTAGATTTGTTTAATATGCCAGTTTCTGCAGTGTCATTAAAATGCAGTTACTGTACAATGCCATTAATATGCCAAACTAACTGCACAGTGCCATTATGTCAGTAAACTGTACAGTGTCATTAATATGCCAGTAACTGCAACAATTCCATTTGATATGCCAGTTACTGTACGGAAGCCATTGATATGCCAGTTCGTACAGTGCCCTGATATGCCAGTAACTGCACAATTCCATTCATTTGCCATTTACGGTACAGTGCCAGTCATATGCAAGTAACTGCACAATTCCATTCATTGCCAGTTACTGTACAGTACAATTGATCTGCCATTACCGTACAGTGCCATTCATATGCCAGTAACTGCACAATTCCATTTCATATGCCATTACTGTACAGTGCCATATTAGTATATGCCATTCCTGCGCAGTGCCGTCACGACAGTTACTGTACATTGCCATTATATGCAGTTAGGTTAAAATGTGATTTAAATGCTAGTTACTCCACAATGCATTCATATGCAGTGTATAGTGCACATTGATATGCCAGTTACCGTACAGTGCCATTCATATGCCAGTAACTGAACAATTCCATTATATGCCATTTATGTACAGTGCCATTAGTATGCCATTTCCTGCACAGTGCGTTCATGACAGTTACTGTACATTTGCCATTCATATGCCAGTTACTGTACATTGCCATTCATATGCCATACTAGACAATGCCATTCATATGCCAGTTATGGTAAAATGTGATTTAAAGCTAGTACTCCACCAATGCAATGTATAGCCAGTGTATAGTGCCATTGATATGCCAGTACCGTACTAGTGCCAGAGGACGCCAGTTCTGCAACGGTGCCATTCATATGACATTTACTGTACATTGCATTTATATGCCAGTCATTGCAGCCATTTAACTGCACAGTGCCATTGTTTATATATTGCCAATGTAATATGTTGTCAGTTTTGCAGAGTGCAATCATATGTCAGTTACAGCTGCAACATTGATACGGCTAGATATCGCACAGTGCCCTGATATTGCCAGATACCACACTGTTCATTAATATGGAATTTAGACACAGTGCCTTAAATAAACAGTGCTATTAATATGCCAGTTATGCACAGCGTCATTAATATTTTAGTAGCCTCACAGTGCCTATAATAGTCCATTATAGCACAGTGGCAATTGTTTTCAGTTACTGCCCAGTGCCTTAATATGCCAGTTAACACACAGAATAAATCACCGTTACTGCATAGGACAGTTAATATGCCCATTATCCCACGTGGCATTAATGACACCATGCCATTGTTATGCCAGTAGAGTAGTGTATTAATATTCCATTACTAAATAGTGCAATAATATGTTTATTACCGCAGCATCCTTGATATGCCTCTTTTCTTCATTACTTCATTGCTAGACCTTTGGAGGACACAAACAGCTGAAGGCCGAGAAGAAGCTCTGCTTAGTACCCATCAAAGCCAAGAAGTAGATTTGCATTTCATATGCCAGTTTCTGCAGCGCCATTAATATGCCAGTTATGCACAATGCTATTATATACCAGTTACTACACAGTGCCATTTATGTGACAGTCACTTGATATGCCATTTCACCACACAGTTATTTCGGTTTGTCCATACTGTGCAGTTTACGCACAGTGCAATAACTATGCCGTAACTGCACAGTGCATTTCCATACATGGCAGTTAGTACAGTGCCAATTATATGCACAGTTTTCTGTGCAGTGCCATTAAATGCCAGTTACATCAGTGTCAATTATATGCCAGTTACTGTGGCAGTGCCATTAATATGCCAGTTACCTCACCGTGTCAATTATGCCAGTACATGGGCAGTTCCATTATATGCCAGTAATTGCAGTGTCCTTAATATGAGTAGTAATGTGTAGTGTCCTTATATACCAGTTATTGCACAGTGCCATTAATATGCCAACTCTTGCAGTTTCCTTAATATGCCATTTCATGCACAGTGCCATTAAAATGAACATTACCCTTACGTGCCATTATGAAGTCAGACAGGACAGATAGTTCCTGGTCACGGAGCGATGAAGACCAGAGGAGTAGACTCTTTGGATATGAAAAAGTTCCTGTTACCGTAAGTAGATTTTGCTTTAATATGCCAGTTTCTGCAGTGTGTCATTAGTATGTCCTTTAATGCAAGTGCCACTAATATACCAGTTACTGCATGACTGCCATTAAAATGCCAGTTAATGCACAGTGCCATTAAAATGCCAGTTACTGTGCAATGCCATAAATGCCAAACTAAGCTGTACAGTGCCATTCAATGTCAGAACTGCACGTGCCATTAATGATGCAGTAATTTCACAATTCCATTCATATTGCCAGTTATGCTATTCAGGGCTCATTGATATTTTGTACAGTCCAGGTATGTACAGTGACAATGATATGCCAGTTACTGTACACTGTCATATATGCCAGTAACTGCACAATGCATTCATATGACATTTACTGTACAGTGCCATAGTATGCCATTTTCTTGTACAGTGCCGTGCCATGAACAGTTACTGTACATTGCCATTCATATGCTAGTTACTCTACAATGCCATTCAATGCCAGTGTTAGTGCCATGATATGCCCGTTACCGTACAGTGCCAGTAAGCCAGTTCCTGCACGGTGCCATTCATATGACATTTACTGTACATGTCCACTCTATGCCAGTCATTGCAGTAACTTTAAAATGCCATTTATGCACAGGGCCATTGTTTATATATTGCACAATGTAATTATTATGTCAGTTATTGCAGGTGCAATTAATATGTCAGTTACAGTGCCAACATTGATACGCTGGATATCGCACAGTGACCTTGATATACCAGATACCATGTTTCATTAAATGGAATTTAACACCCAGTGCCAGTGCTATTAAATGCCAGTTATATGCCCGTGTTATTAATATTTTAGTAGCCTTACAGTGCCATTAATATTGCCCATTATAGCACAGTCGCAATTGTTTCAGTTACTGCCCAGGCCTTTATATGCGCAGTTACCATACAGAACAAATAAATTGCCAGTTACTGCATAGCACAGTTAATATGCCCATTACCCCACAGTGGCATTAATACGCCTTTCCATTGTTATGCCAGTTAATGCAGTGTCATTAATATTCCATTTACTACATAGTGCAATTAATATGTTTATTAGCGCACAGTGTCATTGATAAGCCTTTCTTTCATTACTGTCTGTTTGCTAGCCTTTGGAGGACACAAAGTAGCTTGAAGGCCAAGAAGAAGCTCTGCTTAGTACCCATCAAAGCCAAGAAAATAGATTTGCTTTTCATATTCCAGTTTCTGCAGCGCCATTAATATGCCAGTTATGCAGAATGCTATTAATATTCCAGTTACTACACAGTGCCATTCATATGACAGTCACTTGATATTACCATTTAACACACCAGTTATTTCGGTGTCCATAATTTGCAAGTATTGCACAGTGCCATTCATATGCCAGTTAATTCACAGTTCTATTCATATGATGTTATTGCACAGTGCCATTAATATGCAGTTTCCAAAATTTGCCAGTTACTGTATAGTGCCGTTCATATGGCAGTTACTGCACAGTGCCATTAATACAGTGCCATTAATACGCCAGTTACTGTACAGTGCCATTAAATACGCCGCAGTTACTGCACAGTGTCATTAATACGCCAGTTACTGCACATTGTCATTAATACGCCAGTTACTGCACAGTGCCATTAATATGCCAGTTACTGCACAGGCCATTAATATGCCAGTTACTGCATAGTGCCATTAATATTCCAGTTACTTTACAGTGTCATTACTACATAATAATGCAGTGCCATTTATACGCCAGTTCTGCAGGGCCATTAATAAGCCAGTTACTTACAGTACAATTAATGTCAGTTAAATGCACAGTCACATTAATATGCTATGTACTGCACAGTGCCATTCATATGGCAGTAACTGTAAAGTGCCATTGATATGCCAGTTAATGCACAGTGCCATTCATATGCCACTTACTGCAGTGCCATTTATATGCCAGTTACTTCACAGTTCTATTCATATGACGTTATTGCACAGTGCCATTAATTAGCCAAATTCACAGTTTCCATAATTTGCCAGTTACTGCACAGTTCTATTCATAGGCAGTTACTCAGTGACATTTATATCCCAGTAGTTGTAGTGTCCTTAAATCCCAGTTATTGACAGTGCCATTAATATGCCAGTTACTGCACAGTGCCACTAATAGCCAGTTAATGCACAGTGCCATTCATATGGCAGTAACTGTAAATTGCCTATATGCCAGTTACTACACAGTTCCATTATTATGCCAGTTACTGTACAGTGTCATTAATATGCCAGTTACTGCACAGCACAGTAAATATGACCATTATCCCACAGTGGCATTAATACGCCTGTTATATCACCCTGTGCCACTTACTGCACAATGCCATTCATATGCCAGTTACTGTTCATATGCAAGTTAGCCAGTCATACGTAATTTTAGAATGCCATTTACCACACAGTGCCATTGTTTTATAGATTGCGAGTGTAATTATTATGTCAGTTAAATGGAATTTAACACCGAGTGCCCTTAAATAAACAGTGCTATTAATATGCCAGTTTACTGCACAGTGTTATAATATTTAATAGCTACAGTGCCATTAATATGCCCATTACAGACACAGTGGCAATGGTTTTTCAGTTACTGCCCAGTGCCTTTAATATGTCAGTTACCGCATAGAACAATTAAAATTCCAGTTACTGCATAGCACAGTTAATATGCCCATTACCCCACAGTGGCATTAATACGTGTTGTCATTGTTATGCCAGTTAATGCAGTGTCATTAATATTCCATTTACTACATAGTGCAATTAATATGTTTATTAGCGCACAGTTTCATTGATAAGCCTTTTCTCTTCATTACTGTCCTGTTTGCTAGACCTTTGGCGGACACAAAGTAGCTTGAAGGCCGAGAAGAAGCTCTGCTTAGTACCCATCAAAGCCAAGAAAATAGATTTGCTTTTCATATGCCAGTTCTGCAGCCCCAATGCCATTAATAATCCAGACAGATAGTTCCTGGTCACTTGGAGCAAGAAGGATGAAGATTAGACTCTGCTGTGAAGATGTCAGTCCTTACAAGTCAGGACGTTTTTACCTTCATTGATGTTCTCATTGTGTGAAGAAGGTGTAGCCATTTATACAGAAGAGAGAAAGCAGTTTCTGGTTACTTGGAGCATAAAGGTCCGTCCTTTAAATTCTGGAAGATTTTCTCATCATTACTGTCCTGTTAGACTTTCCTCTGTAATTGGGGGCAAAGGGTTTAGACGTTTTATGGAGGAAACACGGTAGTAGAACTTATTCACGTGTTCATGAAGGCTGAGAAGAAGCTCTGATCAGTACCCATCAAAACCAAGAAACAAGTAAGTAGATTTGCGGTTCATATGCAAGTTATTGCACTGTGCCATTAATTAGCCAGTCACAGCAAAAAGTCCTTTAAGTGCTAGATATGTTTCATGTTTCTATTGATATGCCATTTAATGAACAGTGCCATTAAAGGGTATGTCCATCAAAAAAGTTGGTTTCTATCTGATTTACTGAAGAACAGGAGGTAAATGCTTTCTCCTACCTCCCGTTCTTCAGTAAATCTTACAGGAGAGGAGGAGACACTTACCTGCAGATTTGCTCCAGCGCCGACTTCACTGACAGTCTCCGTGCAAAGGACTGGAGACGCGTCAGAGGCATCGGGCAATTCGGCGCGTGGAGCGGTCCGCGGGTGGGTAAGGGTCTCCTCCTCTCCTGTAAGATTTACTGAAGAACGGAGGTAAGAGATAGTGCATTCACTCCTGTTCTTCAGTAAATCAGATAGAAACCAACTTTTTTGATGGACATAACCTTTAATATTGCTATTAACATACCAGTAACTGCACAGTGGAATTAATATGCCCAATATCTCACATGGGCATTAATACACCAGTCACTGCATGGTTCCATTAAAATGCCTTGTAATGCATAGTGCCATTAAAATGTCATATACCGCACAATCCTATTAATATGGCAGTTACCACAGTGCTATTTATATTAGTTACCGCACAGATAACTGCATTAATATACCAATTAATGCACATTGCCATTGATCTGCCAGTTAATGCTCACTGCAATTTTTTGCCCATTTCATAGCGCCAATGATATGCCGGTCACCCCACAGTGTCATTAATATGCTAATGACGGCTAAGTGACCTTTGAATGGCCAGACGATGAAATGCCAGATACCACACAGTTCCATTGGTATGCCATGTAATGCACAGTAATACCAATTACCATACAGCTCTATTAACTTACCAGTTACTGCACAGTAACCGACATTACCACACATGGGCAGTAATATGCCCATTACAGCACAGTGTTATAATGTAATTTATTGCAGACTGCCATTAATATAACAGTTACCAAACAGTGCCATTAATATGCCCATTATAGTACATTGACATTTAAATGATGGTTACTGCTCAGTGCCATTAAAATATCAGTTACAGTACAGCGGCAACGATATGCCAGTTACCTAACTAATATTGCAGTAACCACACTGTGCCTTGAATATGTATTACACCACAGTGGCATTTATATGCCAGTTGCAGCACAATGGTATTAACATGCCAGTCAGTGCATAGGGTCATTATTATGCCAGTAACTGCACCGTGCCATTAATATTCCCATTAAAAGTGGCATTCATTTGTCTTCTATCACACATGGCATTAACATGCCCATTACCACACAGTGCCATTAAAATGTCAGTAACCGCACAATGCTATTAATATGCCAATTATCGCACAGTACAATTAATATTTCAGTACCCCCAGTGTGAATAATATTTCAGTTACAGTGCCATTAATATACCCATTACAGTGGCATTAATATGCCTGTTATGAACAGAGGCATTAAAATTACTGTAACTGCACAGTGCCATTTATATTCCTGTTAATGCACAGTACCTTTAATATGGACACCATTGCTAATAACTGCACAGTGCTATTAATATGCCAGTTACTGTATAAAGTGCTGTTTATAAGACAGTTTCCGCACAGTGCCATTAAAATGTCCAATACCACACAATGCTATTGATATGCCTATTGCAGCACATTGGCATTAATATGCTCGTTAACGCACAGCGACATTAATAAACTCATTACAGCAAAGTGGCATTCATATTGCTCTAATTGCACATTGACATTAATATTCCTCTTACTGCATAGTGCCATTAAAATGCTAGTCACCACACAGTCCCCTTGAAATGCCAGTTACTGCACCATTCCATTAATATGCCAAGTAACACACAGTGCCATTAAAATGTCAGGTACCACCCAATGCTTTTAAAATGCCAATAACCGCACAGTACTATTAACATGCCCATTTCAGCACAGTTGCATAATATGCCTGTTACCGCACTGTTTCAAGTACAAATGTGTTAGAGGTAAAACTGACGAACGTGCAGGACATAATCCTCAACATTTTTATTCCATGTTAAACCACGTGGACCCTTTCTCAAGAGAGTTACTGCACAGTGCCTTTCACTTCCAAAGTGAACTATTCCTGTAATGTATTGATTGAAGACCAGGAGTTTAAGGAGCTATGCCTTACCTTCCGTTCTTCAATCAATAGCTCAGGATCGGGGAACGAAGAGAGAAGAAACGTAACATTTACGTGATCCACCGCGGCCACAGTGAACTCTCTGACCGCTTCCTTGTCATGTACAGCTATAGCGTACATTAATATTACAGCACAGTGGCATTTATATGATGGTTACTGCACAGTGCAATTGAAATGCCAGTTACCACACTGTTCCATTGGTATACTATTTAAGGCACAGTGCCATTAAAATGTGAGACAATTGTATTAATGTGGCAATTACCGTACAGTGCTATTAACATACCAGCTACCGCAATGTGTCATTAATATTTCAGTAACTGCACAGTGCCGTTAAGATGTCATTTCCTTCACAGTTCCAATTATATTGCAGTGACCACAGAGTGCCATTAATATGCCCATTAAAGCACAGTGGCATTAATTTGCCGTTACCGCACAGTGCCATTAATATGCCAGTCACCACAAAGCGTCCTTGGTATGCCATTTACCACTTAGTGCTAAAATGTGAGATACTGCACAATGCTATTAATATGCCAATTACTGCACAGTGCTATTATACCAGTTACCGCAGTGTCAATATTTCAGTAAATATTCCAGCGCAGTGCCATCAAAATGTCAGTTACTGCACAGTTTGAGTATATTTATCAGACTGTGCTCTTGCTATGCCAGTTACCACAACAGTAACAGAGTGCCATTAAAATGGCATATACTACAAAATGCTATTAATATTCCAATTACCACTCAGTGTCATTAATATTCCAATAATGGTACAGTGGCATTAATATTACTGTTACAGCACAGTGCCATTAAAATGGCAGTTACTACACTGTTCCATTGATGTGCCAGTTACCACAATTACCATTAAAATGTGAGAGGACACACAATTTGTATTAATATGCCACTTACCTCACAAAATCATTATATAGTGAATAATGTACCCCCTACTGTAAATTATAAGGATATTATAAGTCACTGAGGAGTTCCGTTACCATATAAAAGCACAAGGCTGCAGGCCTAGTGACTTTTATACAGGGCACGGAACTCCGAGGTATTATTCAATATAATCTTTTCTTTTAGAGTTTTTCCAGGTATTACCTGCCTGCAGCCCCACAGCCCTCTATGAAATACATTACAGACAGGACCCCCCCATATTGCTCCCAAATCATAAACACATACACTAGTCTCCACATAACACCCCGACCACCCCACAGTCAGAATCCCCATGCTTACCCCCCCCCAGTCCTATTTCCCTGGGACACATTCCATGCAGAGCTTTTAGTCTGGCTCTCCCTGCTCACAATTCCACCCGTCTCCTTTCATGCAGTGATGCATGCTGTCAACTCCAAACCTTATCTCGCAACAACTTCATTTTCTTCCTCCGGTTCCATTCTGTGTTTCATTACAGCCCGGCAATCAGTGGGGACACGCCCCTCTGCCCTCCTCCTCCTTTTGTGCATCCTGTACACAGCGTAACCCTGCCTGAGAGTTAACTGCTCCTGACTGGGTTGAGAAACACCGGCAAGGCACAGTGAGTAAAGGGGGAGCAACTTTCAGGTTCTAATCTCCATAGACATTGATGGATTGATACTTCCTTTACTGCACAGTGCTCTTAATATGCCAGTCACCACACTGTGGCATTAATATGGCAGGTACCACAGAATGCCTTTATACTCCATTTAATTGTAGTACTATTAAAATGCTAGTTACTGCAGAGTGCATTTGATTTGCTTGTTATATACAGTGCCATTAATATGCCAGTCCTGCACAGTGCCATTTTTGTGACCACGACACTTATATATTAGTTACAGCACAAGGGCCGGGGGTCTTTGTTTCGAGCTGCGGGACCCCTTAATCCCCAAAAGGCTCTTATTATAGACTGCAATGATCCTTGAGCTGTTAATAGAGCTATGTGACGTAGAGTATTAGTCTGATCTGTGTTGCGTGAGACTATTAAATTTGTCTCAACAAGGAACAAGTATTGGTTAGGAGACGAGAAAATGGCGAGGTAAAGGTCTCTCTTCTCACACTATGTAAACAATTCTTATTGTCTCTTTTTCACTCCCTCAGTAGTTACCGCAGCAAAGTGGCAGAGACGGTTATAAGAATAGCAACTGCAGGTAAGTGGTCAATATGTATCAATATATGGCATATCCTTTGTGTTTACTTTATTTAGAGCAAGTCTAGGGGTGTTTCATAGGGTTTTTGGAAACAAAAACGCTTGAATGCCGCGGTAAAGTGGAGGTGGCCTCATTTGGGATAGCAGGCTTAGCTTGTGGAGGCTGTTAGGTGATTTGAAGGGATGACTTGACACTGACTGCTGAACTAGAGGGCTGGCATAACACAGGCTAGTGGACTGACAGGGTGTGACTTTAAAGAGCCAGAGGTATGCCTCAGAATATTTAGTGGAAATATTTTCACCAGTATAACTTACATTTATATTACGATAACATTTAACACAGTCAATGTAGTGTAACTGTACAGTGTATATTGTATTCTAATCAATGTAGAATAAAGTGCATAAATTATGGGTAATTACAACTTTAAGTCCAACATTAAGAACCCAGGCGTGCCTCAAGAAAAAATTGCAAGTGTGCCACAGTTAAATAGAGAGATTAGAGAGGGACATGATTAGATAGATAGATAGATCCCTCAATACTAATGGCAGTAGCATATTGATCAGTATAAAAAGCAACATGATCAGACATTCGTACAGTTACACTTACCTCTGCTTTACACATGGTAATTACAGTCTGTCAGTGTCCACTGCCCTTCCCTTCCTCTTGCAACTTGTGTCCATATGGCAGAGTTCAGACCATATCATGTGACTGTATCGGAGTTACTGGGTGGACTTCACCAGTTCATATCCCCTAATAATAAGGGAATAAACATTAAATCGTTTACATCCATAATAACTTTGCAACCAATGAAAATCTGCCGATTACAATCCCACTGTCTGGCGATCCTAATAAAAAAACCTGCCCATTCCATTTCCACAGATAGAATAGATAGGGGAAGAGAGATTAATCCGATTGTGTGTACTCAGCCTTTATATGTTATTGATGCCTGGGTGCTGTTGTAGCAGATTCACAAATACCCAACCATGATAAAATACAGAGCACTCCTACTGTATGTAGGTCTTGTGAAAACAATTATTATTTATTCCACGTGTAACACAGATAGCAAAGTTTCAGTCTCTGTTTCAGTCATTAAAGGGCATATCCGGCCTAAAATAAACTTTTTATTGAAATTTAACCCAGGTTTGCATTATCTGTACATGACAAAGATGCCCATGAAGTGACTTACCTAACCTGGTCCTTCGCCGCTCCTCCTCTGCTCTGCAGGAGGCATTGAGGAACCAGGTTAGATAAGTCACATTAGGGGCATCCTTGGCGTGTGTGGATTATGCTCAACCTGGGTTTGAGGGGGTGATGAAAGTTTTTTTTGGCAGGACATGCCCTTTAAGTTCTGAGACAGAGACCAAAACGTTGCATCTTTTACACATGTAAATAAATCATTGACTGTTTTGACCAGTGGCCAAAATTAAAAAGACAGGTGGACCAAATTTGTTATTAAGATAATAGAAATTTGTTATTAAGATAATAGAAATTGTTATTAAGATAATAGAAATTTGTTATTAAGATACTTGTTCCTAATGCTGGGTCTGGGCTGGGAAAGGGTGTGAAGCACACTGTTTTGAACTCTGCATATGGTGAGACCATGTGCTAATGTGGAATGCCCACCTTACTCTTCTGGCACGGTAATGGAATGGCCAATTCAAATGGAAGGCTCTTTGTCATACCTCCCCAGTGCTAGGCTAGAGACGAGATCAGCTGTTACAGTTGTGACTGCATCCAGACCTTATTACACTGCTATCTATTTGTGCAAGTCCCATTAATGCAGTCCCAAGCAGTGATGTAACTATAGATCTGCCTTCTAGATACCACAACCAGCTTTATTTAACCAGCTGATCGTGCGTATCTTAGTAAAGATGCTCGGAATCAGCTGATCACTGTATCTAGCAGGCAAATTTATAGTTACGCTGCTGCTTGGGACTGCATTAATGGGCCTTGCGCAAATGGAAAGCAGCGTAGTACCATATATACTTGAGTATAAGTCGAGGTTTTCAGGCTGTAAAAACAGCCTGAAATCTGAATCTCGACTTATACTCGGGTCAGTCACTTACTTGAATGAGGAATCCTGCTTCCGAATCCTCTGATGGTCGCATCCAGTGACGTCACTACTCGGTGCCGGGAAATAAGACCGGCGCAAAGTAGTGACGTCAGTGGATGAGACCATCAGTGGATGCTGCAGCCGGATTCCTCATTGAAGTTAGTGACTGAGCCTTCAGGTGGGATGTCAGTGGATGCAGTCACAGCCGAATTCCTACTGGTATTTCCAAGTTAGTACAGGGGGGGGGGGGGGGGGGGGGGAGGGTGTGTGCAGTTCCACTTCAGATGTTTGTAAACTACAACTCCAAGCTACTAAAGCATGCTGAGAGTTGTAGTTTACAAACATCTGGAGCGCCATGGTATTGGGGGTTACTGTGTGGGATCTAAAGGGCAACAAACCCACAAAACAGAATCAGGAGGATGGTATCTATTATTAAAGATTGCCTTCTGATTCTGTATTGTTTTCAGGCTTTAGTTGCCCTTTAAATGGACAGCAGATTTCCCACACAGTAGCCCATATAGTAATAGCCATACTGGATTTGGCTATTATTGTATGGGACTACTGTATGGGAATGCTCCTTTCTATTTAAAGGGCAACTAAAGCCTGAAAACAATACAGAATCAGAAGGCAGTTGTGGTCATAATTTCTACCCTCAGTTTATACACGAGTCAATCAGTTTTACTCATTTTTAGGTAAAAATAGGTACCTCGACTTATACTCGGATCGACTTATATTCGAGTATATACGGTAAATCTTGGATGCTGTACAGTCACTGGGGGCCACAAAAATTGTCTATATTTGGCCCGCGAGCTTTGTGTTTGGCACGTGTGTAATAGACCATTATCCAAAACATGGTGTAATAAAATCCACAAATGTTTAACAAAGTATTATCTTAGGGGATGTGACACTTATAGAACCAGGATTTGGCAGGATTTCTTTATGACTTTTTATCATTGCTTTTATCTTCTTGCCTTGGTTTCTTTTTTTATTGTATACACCCTGAACAATTACAGCGATATGTTGCTCTGACCGCTATGGTTTTCTGGAGATGCATTTATTTAAGTATACATCAAACATTTTGAGATTATTTAATAGGATATTCAGTAGGTTTACCCTGTCCTAACATAAATCATCCCTTTTTGGTGCACAATTAAAAAAAAATGTTATTTGATTTTCCCCAGAGCTGGAAAC
The DNA here is from genome assembly GCA_019447015.1 of Hymenochirus boettgeri. Lineage (NCBI taxonomy): Eukaryota > Metazoa > Chordata > Amphibia > Anura > Pipidae > Hymenochirus > Hymenochirus boettgeri. The sequence goes on along the minus strand of JAACNH010001545.1, from coordinate 30,382 downwards.
ATGCTGAATGCAGAAGATCGAAAACTGTGAGTCATTATATATATATTCCCATTGTGATTATTTTTGCTATTACCTAGTAAACATATACTGGGTGTAGTTTAAAGGACAATTATACTCACCTTTTCCCCGATCCACTGCAGCATAGTACCCAGGGTGAGGACCTAAAATCGCTAAGTCCTAACCCTGGGTACTTTCCCTAACTCCTGCACTACTTACCGCAAATCTGCTTCGCCGATCCACACTGTTCCACCTCTCTTCTACTGTCAGTGACAGTCGCGAGGCAGCCAATTGGAAGACACGCCTCCTTGCAGAGCATATCTTCCTATTGGCTGCCTCGCGATCTGTCACTGAAGCAGGAAGAGCGGAGGAATGGAGCGATCGGCGAAGCAGATTTGCGGTAAGTAGTGCAGGAGTTAGGAAAAGTACCCAGGGTGAGGACTTAGGTCCTCACCCTGGGTACTATGCAGCTATGGAGGAAGAGGAGCGAGGGTGAGGTGAGTATAGTTGTCCTTTAAAATCAGATGGTTCAAAAGAGGGCATGATCACAGTCCTTATGGTGCCTATAAACTGCAGCTTATATGCTGATGTTCCTGTGAAGTTCCACACACCCACCCAGCACAATCACTTCCCACCCAGCACAATCACTTTACGACCAACGTTCCAGGTGTTATGCCCTGGTGAACACCACGGGAATGTCAGCAAGTAAAAGTCAGTGGGACAGCCACTCAATAGGGGAGCACATGTCCATAACTTTGTATTATTACCCAGAGTGTTAGGGAAGTGATGCCAGTAGCTGACAGTTTAATCATAAGTAAGAAGAATGGCTATTTGCATATACACACAGTCTGAAGATGTAGCTATATAGGAATGAAATTGATTTAAAACATATTAATATGGTTATCTACCGGGAGACGTTATTTCTGTTTTAAAGCCGCTTTAACCGATAAAAATAGTTGAGTGATAGTTAATTATAGCAATCATGGTAAAAAGCAGTAACATGCTTCATTACTTCATTATGCGCTTTGAGTCCATTAGGAGAAAAGCGCTTTACAAATGTTTTTATATTATATTGTATTACTGTAGTATTGAAAAGTACTTTTATTAAGGTGAGAAAGGTAAGTGATAAGTCCTCGGATCAAGATCCAGTCAGAATCACTCCAAAAGGTAAGTGTACTGCATGAGAAACTGCTCAATTTCTCTGTCACTACCAGTGAGACAATTTGCTCTTCACTTCTGTCCAATCTGCTAGACTGGGAGAATAAGATATAATCCTTCATCAAGTTTCAGGAGTAGCACCGCTCCCATGGAAAAAAAACAATTCACAAAATTTGCTTTTTTGTATGCCAGTTATAGCAGTGTCAACAATATGCCTATTGCTGCACAGTGCCACTATTATGCCAATCACTGCGCAGTGCCACTTGTTGCACAGTGCCATTAATATACCAGTTATTGCACACTGCTATTTATGTCAGTTGCTGCACAGTGCCATTATTAAAGCAGTTCTTGCACCGACATGAATATGCCAGTTCATGCTTAGAGACACTAATATGCCAGTTATTGCAGAGTGCCATTAAAGGCACTCCACTGAAAAAATAAAGTTTGTCCATTTAGTGTTATTGAACAACGGGAGGTAAAGAAGCTGGGAGGTACCCTTTTATTTGCCAGTTATTGCACAGTGCCATTAATATGCCAGTTGCTGCACAGTGCCATTAATGTAACAGTTCATGCACAGTGCCATTAATATGCCACTTCCTGCACATTGCCATATACCATTAGCTGCACAATCCACAGTCCCATTAATGGCAGTTAATGCACAGTGTCATTTATATCATTATTGCAGTGCCCTTAACATGCCAGTTACAGTTTTATTGACATTTTACTGCTCAGTGCCATTAATATGCCAGTTACTGCAGTGTTATTAATATGCCAGTTACTGCACAGTGCCATTAATATGCCAGTTACTGCACAGTGCCATTTATATCTAAGTTATTGCACAGTGCCCTTAAAATGCCAATTGCTTCATAGTTCCATTAATGACAGTCATTGCACAGTGCCAATAATATGACAGCTATTGCAGTGCCATTGATATGCCAGCTATTGCACAGTGCCATTAATATCCCAGTTATTGTACAGTGCCATTAATATCCCAGTTATTGTACAGTGCCATTTATAACAGTTATTGCACAGTGCCATTTATATCCCCGTTATTGCACAGTGCCATTTATATCCCAGTTATTGCACAGTGCCAATTATATCCCAGTTATTGCACAGTGCCATTTATATCCCAGTTATTGCACAGTGCCATTTATATCCCAGTTATTGCACAGTGCCATTTATATCCCAGTT
>JAACNH010001545.1:0-27941 GCA_019447015.1 Hymenochirus boettgeri | reverse complement strand
CTTGCCAGTGGCCATTTCTTATCCCATTATTACACAGTTCCATTTTATCCCAGTTATTGGGGGGGGGGGGGACACAACGTGCCATTTATATCCCTTTTTGCCCAGTGCATTTATATATATCCCAGTTTTGCACAGTGCCATTTATATCCCAGTTAATTGTAACAGTGCCATTTAATATCCAGTTAATTGCACAGTGGCCATTTATATCCCGTTTTTTGCACAGTGCCATTTATATCCCCGTTATTGTACAGTGCCATTAATATCCCGTTATTGTACAGTTCCATTTATAACATTTATTGCACATGCCATTTATAATCCCCCGTTATTGCAAGTTGCCATTTATACCCAGTTATATGCACAGTGCCATTTATATCCCCTTTATTGCACAGTGCCATTTATATCCCAGTATTAATTGCAATTTTCCAGTATTGGCACGCCATTTATATCCCATATTGCACATCTTATTCCTGTTGCACAGTGCCATTCATATCCCAGTTATTGCACATTGCATTTATACCCAGTTATTACACAGTGCCATTATATCCCAGTTATTGCACATGCCAATTTATACGTATTCACCATGCCTATTTTCAGTTTGCACAGTGTCCTTATATCCCAGTTATTGCACAGTGCATTTATATCCCCGTTATTGCACAGTGCCATTTATCCATTATCACAGTGCATATATCAGTGCACAGTGCCATTTTATCCCAGATTGCACAGTGCCATTTAAGTCCCAGTTATTGCACAGTGCCATTATTCATCCAGTTATGCACAGTGCCCATTTTATATCCCCGTTATGCACAGTGCCATTTATATTCCTAGTTGATTGCACAGTGCCATTTCATTATCCGCATTATTGCCAGTGCCATTTATATCCACAGTTTTGCACATTGCCATTTATATCCAGTTATTGCACAGTGCCATTTTATCCCATTATTGCACAGTGCCATTTAAATCCCAGTTAGTGCAACAGTGCCATTTATATATCCCCGTTATTGCACAGTGCCATTTATATCCCCATTATTGCACAGTGCCATTTATAATCCCAGTTATTGCAGAGTGCCATTATATCCCCATTATTGCACAGTTGCCATTATATCCCAGTTTTGCACGTAACAATTATATCCATGTTATTGCACAGGAACCATTTATAACCCGTTATGCACAGTAAATTTATATCCCCGTTTTGCACAATGCCATTTTATCCCCATGATTAACCCTGTGCCATTTATAACCCAGTGATTGTAGGTCCATTATTTCCACTTTTTGCACAGTGCCCTTTATATCACGTTATGCACAGTGCATTTATATCCCCGTTATTGCCACAGTGGCCAATTATATCCCATTTATTGCATGCCATTATATCCCAGTTATTGCACAGTGCCATTTATATCCCAGTTATTGCACAGTGCCATTTATATTATCCCAGTTCTTGCACAGTGCAATTATATCCCAGTTATTCACAGTGCCAGTTATATCCCCCTTATTGCACAGTGCCATTTTATCCCCCGTTATTGCACAGTGCCATTATATCCCCGTTATTGCACAGTGCCATTAAATCCCCCCGTTATTGGCACAGTGCCAATTTATATCCCAGTTTTGCACAGTGCCAATTATTCCCATTTATTGCACAGTGCCATTTATATTCCCAGTTATTGCACAGTGCAATTATATGCCGTTATTGCACAGTGCCATTTTATATCCAGTTATTGCACAGTGCCATTATATATGCCCGTTATTGCACAGTGCCATTATATCCCCGTTATTGCCAGTGCCATTTATATCCCAGTTATTGCACAGTGCCATTTATATCCCAGTTTGCACCAGTGCCATTCTTTCCAGTTATTACACAGTGCCATTTATATCCCAGTTATTGCACATGTGCCATTTATATCCCAGTTATGCCAGTGCCATTTATATCCCCGTATTGCACAGTGCCATTTATATCACACAGTTATTACACGTGCCATTTATATCCAGTTATTGCCACACGTGCCACTTATATCCCCAGTTCTTGCCCAGTTGCCAATTATATCCGCATTATTGCACGTGCCAATTATATCCCAGTTATTGCACAGTGCCATTATATACCCAGTTTTATTGCCAAAGTGCCAATTATATGCCCGTTTATTGCAACAGTGCCATTTATATCCGCAGTTATCTGTCACAGTGCCAATTATATGCCCTTATTGCAACAGTGCCATTTATATCTCCCCGTTATTGCACAGTGCCATTTATATCCCATTTATGGCACAGTGGCCATTTATATCCCAGTTTATTGCACAGTGCCATTCATACCCAGTTTTTTACACAGTGCCATTTATATCCCAGTTTATGCCACAGTGCCATTTATATACCAGTTATTGCACAGTGCATTTATTATCCCAGTTATTGCACAGTGCCATTTATATCCCAGTTATTACACATTGCCATTTATATCCCAGTTATTGCACAGTGCCACTTATATCCCAGTTCTTGCACAGTGCCAATTATATTCCCCGTATTGCACATGCTATTGTATATCACAGTGCATTTATATCCCAGTTATTGCACGTGCCACTTATATCCCAGTTCTTTGCACAGTGGCCATTATAATCCCCGTTATTGCCAATCTATTTATCACAGTGCCATTTATATCCCATTATTGCACAGTGCCAATTATATCCCAGTTATTGTCAACAGTGCCATTTCCTATCCCAGTTTATTGCACAGTGCCATTTATATCCCAGTTATTGCACAGTGCCATTTATATCCCAGTTATTTGCACAGTGCCCAATTATATCCCAGTTATGCACAGTGCCATTTATATCCCAATTATTGCACAGTGCCAAATTATATGCCCGTTATTGCAGTTCAATTACTATGCCGTTATTTGCACAGTGCCACTATTCACAACTACCAGTTTCTTGGACAGTGCCAATTATATCCCCGTTATTGCACAATGCTATTTATATCCACAGTGCCAATGATAATCCCTTATTGGCACAGATGCTTTCCTTTCATATCCCACTTATTGCACAGTGGCCATTAATATCCCAGTTATTGCACAGTGCCATGTATATCCCAGTTATTGTACATGCCATTATATCCCATTTATATGTCCACGGTGCCATTTATATCCCAGTTATTGCACAGTGCCATTTATATCCCAGTTATTACACAGTGCCAATATCCCAGTTATTGTGCACCATTGCCTATTTTATCAAGCCACTTACCCGTTTATTAGCACAGTGCGCATTTATATCCAGTTATTGCACGCTGCCATTTATATCCCATTATTGCACAGTGCATTTAATATCCCAGTTATTGCACATGCCATTCATAATATCCCAGTTATTGCACATTGCCATTTATATCCCAATTTATTGCACAGTGCCATTTATTATACCAGTTATTGCACAGTGCATTTATACCCCGTTATTACACATGCCATTATCTCCCATTATTGCCATGTGCCATTAATCTCCGCAGTTATTGCACATGCCATTTATATCCCCAGTTATTGCACAGTGCCATTTAATCCCCAGTTTATGCACAGTGCCAATTATTCCCAGTTATTGCCAGTGCCATTTTATCCCAGTTATTGCACATGCCATTTATATCCCAGTTATTGCACAGTGCCAATTTATCCCGTTTATTGCACAGTGCCATTTATATCCATCCCAGTTATTGCACAGTGCCATTTATATCCCAGTTATTGCACATGCCATTTAATATCCCAGTTATTGCACAGTGCCATTATATCCCCGTTATTGCACAGTGCCATTTATATCCAGTTATTGCCAGTGCCATTTATATCCCAGTTATTGCACAGTGCCATATTATATCCCAGTTATTCGCACAGTGCCATTTATATCCCAGTTATTGCACATGCCCATTTATATCCCATTTGCACAGTGCCATTTTATCCCAGTTTGCACGTGCCATATATCCCAGTATTGCACAGTGCCATTTATATCCCATCCCCAGTTATTGCACAGTGCCATTTATATCCCGTTATTGCACAGTGCCATTTATATCCCAGTTTATTGGCATGGCACACAGTGCCATTATATCCCAGTTATTGCACAGTTGCCTTATTATCCCAGTTCTTACACAGTACCCATTATTCCCGATTATCCAGTCGCCATGTTATCCCAGTTATTACACAGTGCCATTCTAATCCCCGTTATTGACGTCCATTCATATCCCCGTTATTGCAAATAGTGCCATTTATATAACACTAGTCATTACACTGCACGTGCATTTATGTCTAGTTATTACACGTGCCATTTATATCCCGTTTATTGCACATGCCATTTATATCCCAGTTATTGCACAGTGCCATTTTATATCCCACGTTTATTACACAGTGCCATTTATAATCCTCGTTATTACACATGTGCCATTTATCCATCCACAGTTATTGCACAGTGCCATTTATAGTCCCAGTTTTGCACAGTGCCATTTTATCCGTATTTGCGCAGTGCCATTTATATCCCAGTTATTGCGCAGTTCCATTTATATCCAGTTTATTGCACAGTGCCATTTATATCCCGTTATTGCACAGTTGCCATTTATATCCCATGTTAATTGGCACAGTGCCATTTATATCCCAGTTATTGCACAGTGCCATTTATATCCCAGTTATTGCACAGTGCCCATTTTTATTCCCAGTTATTGCACAGTGCCATTTTAATATCCCAGTTTTGCACAGTGCCATTTATATCCCATTTATTGCACATGGCCCATTTATTCCCAGTTATTGCACAGTGCCATTTATTCCCAGTTATTCCCAGTGCCTTTATATCCCGTTATTGCACAGTGCCATTTATATCCCCAGTTATTGCACAGTGCCATTCATATCCCATTTTGCCCATGCATTATATCCCAGTTATTGGCACATGCCATTTATTCCCAGTTATTGCACATGTTATATCCCAGTTATTGCGTGCCATTTATATCCCCGTTATTGCACAGTGCCTTTAAAATGCCAATTACTTTATAGTTCCATTAATGCCAGTTACTGCACAGTGCCATTAACATGCATTACTGTACAGTGCACTTCATAGCCATTACTGTACAGTGCAATTTATATGCCAGTTACTGCAGTCTCATATATATGCCAGTTACTGCACATGTCCAACAAATTAATAGCCTTTATGCAGAGCATCATTAATATGCCATTACGTAAGTGTCAATCCATATGTGCAGATTACTGCAAAATCCATTCAATGCAGTTCTGCAGTGTCATTAGAGGCCAGTTACTGTACAGTGTGATTAAATGCCAGGTAATCACAGTGTTCATTAATATACTAGTTCTCTCACAGTGGCATTACTATGTCAGTTTACTGCAAAAGCGTCATTAATTGCCCCTACGACCAATTCCATACAGATGCCAGTTACTGCGCACAGTGTCATTAATATGACAGTTACTGCAGCAATCAGTGAGCATTAATATGCCGTTACTGCACTGCATTAATATGCCAGTTATGCAATTGGCCATCAGTTTTCTCCACAATTCCATTCATAACGCCGGTTACTTAAGTCATACTGACGGAGTATATTTTGTTTCTTTGCAGGGTACTGATTTTAAAAGCTGAAGGCGGAATTCGAAGAATATAAAGATCAATTATAGTGGCAATTGTAGTCTCAAATTTCACTGTGACTCAAAGCATCAGTTAAACTTGATCCCCCTCTTGCTGAAGAGAAGACTGCCCAGATATTTTTTATTGAACTAGATATTTCCCTTTGCGTAAACAGTAATGGATATAGGGTGATAGTGTTATACTGTTGATTACAGTTAATGGGTGTTAATTGTTTTGGCCCTTTTACTTTTGTTTCTCCAATAGTAATGAAACTTTGGACCAAAAGTATTTAACCTGAAATGACTCTTATCTGACTTGCTGATGGCTTCAACCAAACACTTTTTTCATCTTTTTTCATATTTTTGTCAAATTTAGCTTTAGCTGATGTGTTTGTTAGGGTAGGCTAGATTAGACTAGTTAGGTTAAGTTTACGGGCCCTGCTGAAAGAGTCCTACCTTGACGTGGTGGAGGCTTTACAAGATCTTTTTGGACTAAATCGTTTTATTTTTAAGCAAAAATGGTGAGTGATCAGTGTTCTCCATAGGGTCTTTATGCCGGGCGGCCACCCGCTACTTTTTCATGCCACCCGGCTGGAAAAAATTTCTAGAGGGAACACTTGTGATTTGAAAGAATTTAGATGTAGTGTTTAATAGGTGTGCCAATAGGTCAGTAAAAACCTCCCGCAAAACTGCCCCAGTCCAGACACCTTTTTCACACTTGCAAGACTATTTAGCAACATGTTAACTAGCTTTTCGCCAAAGATCCCTAAGGCCACAAATGGTGGCACATGTGCTTGTGCTGCTATATTACATCTGGGTTGCCTTAAGATTTTGCCGAACTACAACTCCCGCGGTTGTTGCCGAACAACAACCCCTGCATTCTCAACCAACCCTACAACACGGAATGCTGGAGTTATGGTTTTTTAAACATCTAGTGGGACGAAAGTTAGACATCTCTGACCTATATAATGAGCATAATGCAGTGCACATTTTTCCCCACCACCAACTTTCCCGTCACACCCCACCCGGCTACTTTTTTCATGCACCCTGCTGAAAAAAAATTCTGGGGAGAACACTGGTTGAGATAAATGTCTATTTAGGAACTGCTAAATAAATCCTTCGGTAAGCCAAGTTGAAAAGTGAACTATCCCTTTAATGTATTATTGAAGCCTGGGAGGTTAAGAAGCTATGCTTACCTCCCATTCTTCAATCGATTGAGCAGGAACCAGGGAGGAAGGTAAGTATATTTTCCTTTCATGCGACCCAACACTGCAGAGATGAAATCCCTAACTGCTTCCCTGGTTCTAATCCTCTATAGTTTGGGTCGCGGTGAAAGGTAATATACTTTACCTTCGTCCCTGCCTTCTGCTTAATTGATTTTGAAAAAAAAAAAAAAAAAACAAAGGAAACCGAAAAGGGTTTTTAAACACCAATTAATAAACTACATAGCTTCCTCCCTTGCTTCCATTAATACATTAGGAATAGTTGCTTTTGCAATGAACTATTTCCTTTAACATTCCAGTTATATACATTGGTATTAATAATATGGCTTATTACCACCCAGTGTCATTAATTTGCCTGTTGCGCACGTGCCATTACATGCTATTACCATACGAGGCTTTATATTGCCCATTACGAACAGTGGCATAATATGTAAACGCACGTGCTTTTAAATATGCCATTACCACAAAGTGTCATTAATATGCTAGTAACCGCAGTGCCAAAAATAATATGCCAATTATTGCACAGTGCCATTAATATGCCACTTATTGCACAGTGCCATTAATATGCCACTTATTGCACAGTGCTATTAATATGCCACTTATTGCACAGTGCCATAAATATGCCAATTATTGCACAGTGCCATTAATATGCCACTTATTGCACAGTGCCATTAAATATGCCACTTATTGCACAGTGCCATTAATATGCCACTTATTGCACAGTGCCATTAATATGCCTCTTATTGCACAGTGCCGATTATATCCCCGTTATTGCACAGTGCCGATTATATCCCCGTTATTGCACAGTTCCATTTATATCCCAGTTATTGCACAGTGCATTATATCCAGTATTGCACTTGCCCATTAATCCCAGTCTATTGCACAGTGCCATTTATATCCCAGTTATTGCACAGTGCCATTTATATCCCAGTTATTGCACACAGTGCCAATTAATATCCCAGTTATTGCACAGTGCCATTTATATCCCATTTTTGCAACAGTGCCAATTTATATCCAGTTATGCACAGTGCCAATTAATACCAGTTATTGCACAGTGCCATTTATTCCCAGTTATTGCACAGTGCCAATTATATTCCCAGTTTTTGCACAGTGCCATTTATTCCCAGTTATTGCACATGCCATTTATACCCAGTTATTGCACAGTGCCATTTCCCAGTTTATGCACGTGCCAGTTTATTCCCAGTTATTGTACACAGTGCCATTTATATCCCAGTTATTGCACGGTGCCATTTATATCCCAGTTATTGCACAGTGCCTATTATATCCCAGTTATTGTCACATGCCATTTATATCCCAGTTATTGCACAGTGCCATTATATATCCCCGTTATTGCACAGTGCCATTTATATCCCAGTTATGCACAGTGCCAATTTATATCCCAGTTATGCACAGTGCCATTTATATCCCAGTTATTGCCAGGCCATTATTCGTTTTGCACAGTGCCATTTTATCCAGTTTTGCACAGTGCCATTATATTTATATCCCAGTTATTGCACAGTGCCAATTATATCCCAGTTATGCACAGTGGCCATTTATATCCCCCAGTTATTGCACAGTGCCATTTATATCCCGTTATTGCACATTGCCATTTATATCCCCAGTTATTGCACAGTGCCATTTATATCCGTTATTGCACAGTGCAATTATATCCCATGCCACAGTGCCATTTATATCCCAGTTATTGAACAGTGCCATTTAATCCAGTTATTGCACAGTGCCATTTATATCCCAGTTATTCACAGTGCCATTTATATCCCAGTATTGCCAGTGCCATTAATCCCGTTATTGCACAGTGCCATTTATATCCCAGTTATTGCACAGTGCCATTTTAATCCCAGTTATTGCACAGTGCCATTTATCCCGTTATTGCACAGTGCCATTTATACCCGTTATGCAGCACAGTGCCATTTATAATCCCAGTTATTGCACAGTGCCATTTATCCCCAGTTATTGCAACAGTGCCATTTAAATCCCAGTTATTGCACATTGCCATTTAAATTCCCAGTTTCTTGCACAGTGCCATTTAAATCCCAGTTATTTGCACAGTGCCATTAAATCCCAGTTATTTGCACAGTCCATTTATTATCCCAGTTATTGCACAGTGCCATTTATATCCCAGTTATTGCACGTGCCATTTATATCCCAGCTATTTGCACAGTGCCATTTATTCCCAGTTATTGCACAGTGCCATTAGTAATCCATCCATTGGCCATTGCCATAATCCCAGTTATGCACAGTGCCATTTATCCAGTTATTGCACAGTGCCATTTATATCCCAGTTTATTGCCAGTGCCATTAAATCCCCGTTATTGCACAGTAGCCATGTTTATCCCAGTTTATTGCACAGTGCCATTTATATCCCAGTTATTGCACAGTGCCATTAATATCCCAGTTATTGCCAACAGTGCCATTTATACCCAGTTATTGCACAGTGCCATTTATATCCCAGTTATATTTGCCCAGTGCACAGTTTATATCCCAGTATTGCACAGTGCCATTTATTCCCAGTTATTGCACAGTGCCATTATATCCCAGTTATTGCACAGTGCCATTTATCCCAGTTATTCACAGTGCATTTATCCCAGTTATTGCACAGTGACAATTGTCCCAGTTATTGCACAGTGCCATTTATATCCCAGTTATTGCACAGTGCCATTTATATCCCAGTTATTGCACAGTGCCATTTATATCCCAGTTATTGCACAGTGCCATTTATATCCCAGTTATTGCACAGTGCCAATTTATTCCCGTTATGTGCCAATGCCACTTTATATCCCAGTTATACATTGTCCAGTGCCATTTATATCCCAGTTATTGCACAGGGCCCATTTAAACCCAGTTAATTGCCAGTGCCATTTATATCCCAGTTATTGCCTGTGCATTAATCCCAGTTATTGCACAGTGCCATTTAATCCCAGTTATTGCACAGTGCCATTAAAAATCCCAGTTATTGCCACGTGCCATTTAAATCCCAGTGATTGCACAGTGCCATTTATATCACGTTATTGCACAGTGCCATTTATATCCCAGTTATTGCACAGTGCCATTTATAATCCCAGTTATTGCACAGTGCCATTTAAATCCCAGTTTATTGCACAGTGCCATTTATATCCCAGTTATTGCACAGTGCCATTTATATCCCAGTTATTGCACAGTGCCATTTATATCCCTTTATTACACAGTGCCATTTATATCCCAGTTATTGCACAGTGCCATTTAAATCCCAGTTTATTGCACAGTGCCATTTATATCCCAGTTATGCACAGTGCCATTTAAATCCCAGTTATTGCACAGTGCCATTTATATCCCAGTTATTGCACAGTGCCATTTATATCCCAGTTATTGCACAGTGCCATTTATATCCCAGTTATTGCACAGTGCCATTTATATCCCAGTTATTGCACAGTGCCATTTATATCCCAGTTATGCACAGTGCCATTTATATCCCAGTTATTTGCACGTGCCATTTATATCCAGTTATTGCACAGTGCCATTTAATCCCAGTTATTGCACGTGCCATTTATATCCCAGTTATTGACACAGTGCCAGTTATATCCCAGTTATTGCACAGTGCCATTTATATCCCTTATTGCACAGTGCCATTTATATATCCCAGTTATTGGCACAGTGCCATTTATAGACATCCCAGTTATTGCACAGTGCCATTTATATCCCAGTTATTGCACAGTGCCATTTTATCCCAGTTATTGCCAGTGCCATTTATATCCCAGTTATTGCACAGTGCCATTTATATCCCGATTTATGCACAGTGCCATTATATCCCAGTTATTGCACAGTGCCATTTATCTCCCAGTTATTGCACAGTGCCATTTTCCCAGTTTATTGCACAGTGCCATTTATATCCCGTTATTGCACAGTGCCATTTATATCCCAGTTTGCACAGTGCCATTTATAATCCCAGTTATATTGCACAGTGCCATTTAATCCCAGTATTGCACGTGCCATTTATACCCGTTATTGCACATGCCATTATATCCCAGTATGCACAGTGCCATTTATCTCCCAGTTATGCACACGTGCCATTTAGAATCCCAGTTATTGCACAGCCATTTATTCCAGTATTACAGTGCCATTTATATCCAGTTATTGCACAGTGCCATTTATATCCCAGTTATGCACAGTGCCAATTTATATCCCAGTTATTGCACAGTGCCATTTATTTATATCCCAGTTATTGCACAGTGCCATTTTATATCCCAGTTATTGCACAGTGCCATTTATCTCCCGTTAATTGCCCAGTGCCATTTAATCCCAGTTATTGCACTGCCATTTATATCCCAGTTATTGCCAGTGCATTTATATCCCAGTTATTGCACAGTGCCAATTTTAATATCCCAGTTATTGCACAGTGCCAATTATATCCCAGTTATTGCACATGCCATTTATTATCCCCAAAAAGTTTTTTGATGCTCCATTAATCCCGTTTTTGCATGCTTTAAAATGCCAATTACTTATAGTTATCCCCCATGAATGAGTTTACTGCACATGCCATTAACAGCCAGTTACTGTAAGTGCATCATATGCCAGTTACTAAGTCAATTCAGTGCCCGCAATTTATATGCCAGTTACGCAGTCCTCATAAATATGCCAGTTCCATGGTCTATCAGTGTCAAATTGCAGTTAAAGAGCTCAGTTAATAGGCCAATTAACAGTAAGACATGCAATCCATATGTCAATTATTACCGCAAAATCCCATTCATATGCAGTACTGCATGTACTTATGCCAATTACTGTACGTGTTTATTAATATGCCAAGTTATGACACAGTGTAGTTTTGATACTAGTTTCTTCCAGGGCATTAATAGTCAGTACTGACGCGTCATTAAGAGCCAGCTACCGATACAATTACCATATGCATTACTACTGCCAGTGTATTTTAAATATGGCCAGTTACTGCATCAGTGGCTAATATAGCCCAGTTAATTCAGAGCATCATTAATAATGCCATTACAGTTACAGTGCAATCCATATGTTCAATTACGGCAAAATCCCATTATATGGCAGTTAGTCTCAGTGTCTTAAATGCCAATTACTGTTACAGTGTTATAATATGCCAGTTAATGCACCAGTGTCATTAATATACTAGTTCTCTCTACAGTCGGGATATAATATGTCAGTTTTACGAAGCGTCACTTAATATGTCCAGACTACAGCCCAATTCCATACATATGCCATTGAGCTGCAACCAGTGTGGCATTAATATGCCAGTTACTCTTAGCACTAGTGGCATTAATTGCCAGTTTACTCGCACAGGGCATTAATATGCCAGTTTCTCCGCACAATTCCATTCATAACGCCGTTATTAATCAGTACTGACGTGAGTCTATTTTGTTTCTTTTGCAGTGGTAAACTGATTTTAAAAGCTGAGCGTCAAGAAGGATAAGAAGAATTCCAATTATAGTGGGCAAATGTAGTGGCCTTCAAAGTTACTGTGACTCAAAGACACGTTAAAACTGGATCCCCCTCTTGCTGAGAGAAGATTGGCCCACAGATACGATTTTATTTAACTAGATAATTTACCCTGCGCTTGCTCGTAACAGTAATGCGAGTATAGTTCGAATAGTGTTTACTGTTTGATTACAGTTATTGGTTTAATTGTTTGCCACCTTGTTACTTTTGTTTCTCTAGTAATGAACGCTTTTGACCAAAAGTTTACTAAATGACTCTATGACTTCGTGCCCTAGAATGGCTCAACACTAACAAACATTTTTCTTCAATATTTTCATATTTTTTCAAAAGTATAGCTTAGCTAGTGTTTGTTAGGAATGACTAGATTAGATAGTTAGGTTAGTTAAGGGGCACCTGCAAGAGTCTAATACCTTGACGTAGTGCAGGCAGGCCTTCAAATCTTTGGGACAAACTTGTTATTTTTAAGCAAAAATTGGTGAAGGAAATAAATTCTATTTGAGGAACTGTTTAAACAAATCTTCGTAAAGCCAAGTTGAAAAAGTGAAATATATCCCTTTAATGTACTTTAATGAAGCCTGGGAGGTGAGAAGCTAAGCACTAAACCTCACCATTTCAATCGAATTGAGCCGGAACCAGGGAGGAAGGTAAGTATATTTTCCTTTCATGACGACCAACACTGCAGAGAGAGAATCTCCGGAACTGCTCCGGTTTCAACAGATGCTAACTCTAATAGTGGTTGGGTCGCGTTGAAAGGTAAGTATACTTACTTACTTACTGTCCCTGCCTTCTGACTTAATTGGATGAAGAACGGAAGGGTAACCATAGCTACATAGCTCCTCCTTGCCTTCCATTAATCATTAAGGAATGAGTTTGCTATTTCAAGTGAAACTATTTCCTTAAATTCCAGTTATTTAACTTGTATTATTCATATGCTTTATACCAACACAGTGTCATTAATTCCCGGTTGCTGCCACGTGCCATTACAGTGATAGTCTACCATACGTATGTAACAATGTTTATAGGGAGACGCATCTTTCTTAACAAAACAACTTCAATCAGTTGATTGTGACATGCTGGTTCACCACACGTTTTTGGGGTCTCTCCCCTTCCTCGGTGCAAAATTACAACTCACACTGTGGCAGTATAAATGCAGATGATCACCTCCCCTTGGGGATGTGTTAAAAACAACATAGTTGTTCATTAAAAACATTTTCTATATGTATACTAATTAGTTTACCATACAGGGCCTTTAATATTATGGCCCATTAACAGAACGATGGCCATATATGTTAAAAACCGCAACATGCTTTAATATGCCAGTTCACCACAGGGTCATTACTATGCTAGTAACATGCCATGGTGAGGGGGCCCATATAAATACACATTACAGAACGGTTGCCGTTAATGTGCACTTCTAGTCAACACATGGGTAATAAACATACAATTACCAACCAGCCAATATTCAGTAATGACATTGTGATATGCCCATTACCACCTGCCACGTATTGAGATTTAATGGCAACCATGCCTTAAAATGTCAGATACCGCACAAGTGATGTTAAAGGGCAACTGTGGTCTCAAAACAAGTGAGGTTTAATGAGCCGCAGTAGTTCCTATTTACACTGAGATAATAATCACATCTCTACCTGGCTGGAGCCTGTGAGAAATTACAATTGGGGTGAATGTTCAAAACTTCCTGCTTTCCAGTAGGTGAGTGACATCACCTGCGCTCTGCCGTCCCTTTTCCCTTTTTTCCCCCCCTCCCGGGGGAGAAGCATGCTCATTTGAGACTTATTGGCTGGGGAAATCAGAAAATACTGACAGTTGAGAAGGGGAGCCTATTAATGCATACAGGGGCTGTCACATGACTACAACAGCTGGTCACATGCTAAATTAGAAATGTGTTCAACCAGGAAGTTACCTTGCTTGAAAACTTTGGCATCCATAACTTCTCACAAATTGTATCTAGAGATGTGATTTAGTTTTATTTTGAAGGTACGATGGAAAGCTTTGTATAAATAATTCTTACTAGTTTTTGAGAATTTGAGACAACAGTTCCCCCTATTGTCAATAATATTCCAGTAACACACAGTGCCATTTTCTCCATTAACAAGCAGTGTCATTAATATCCCTTATAGCACAGTGGGCAGTAAGACCAGAACAGCACAGTGATGTTTAATATGCCCATAAGAGTCACATGGCAATCAATATGCTATTACTGCACGTGTCGTTTTATATGGTCTGTTCCGCAACAGTGACATCAAATATGCCAGTTTACTGCCATGCCATTAATATGGTGCCCATTACAGCACATGGACTTAATATTCAGTAAAGCACGTGCCACTAATAAGCCTCAGTATTGCACAGTGCCTTTAATATGTCCCATTATGCTCAGTGGCAATGATGCTCATTAACTGCACGGCCATTTAATGCCGTTCAGTACAGTGGCATTAATAATTATGTAACAGCACAGCAATATTAACATACCCTGGCCCCCAGGCCAACGTCTTCTTCTTGAGGAAGGGGTGTGACAACTCGAATGTTGTGCGACGTGTGAAGCTGCTACTGTATAAATACGTGATTCTCCCTCTATATAAATGGAATCTGCACCCTGCTATAAAATACTCGCCCTGTGTGCACCGTTCTTTTGTGTGTGTATGCCTTATCGCACAGTGCCATTGGAAAAGTACTGCATAGTGCCTATTAATACATAACTTTCCTCAACAGTGCAATTGTATGGGTCATTTAACATATGTTAAAGTGACATGTTTATTACAGCAAAGTGGCATTAAATCCCCTGTTATTGTACAATTGGCATAATATTACTCTTATGCACAATGTGAATTCATTAACTAGCATGTCCATGGATAACGGTTCCAACACGTGGCAAAAAAAGACCATTACAGGCACAGTGCATTACTCTGCCTGTTACCGCACAGTGCCATAAAAATGCCAGTACTACACATCGCCATTGATATGCCTGTACCACCACAGTGGCCTCAATCATACAGTTACCAACTGTGGTCAATTGATATGTAGGTTACCTTTCAGTGTCACTTATAATGCCATTTTTACACACAGTGCCAATATAATGTGAGAATACAGTGCGATAGATACCAGTTCCTACGGCACAGTGGCATTAACATCCAGTAACTGCACAGACCATAAATGTTTTTTTCGTTTTGTCCCTTTTTTAAAAAAATTTTTTTTTTTTTTTTTTCCCAGGCAAAACAAAAAACAAAAAAAAAAACAAAAAAAAAAAAAAAAACAAAAACAAGTGGCATAATTATGTCGTTACAGCAACAGTTGGCCTTGATATGTCAGTTACCTGCCAAGTGCTTGACATGCCAGATCCACAAACTGTTTCATGATATGCATTTCAAAAGCATGACCTGCCAAAAATAAATTTATAAATAGTCTGATAGCGGATTGCCTATGGCCATTCACCCTCACAGTGGCCCTTGATATGCCAGTCCCACCACCATTCAATTAATGTTATTAAACCCACAATGCCAGTAAAATGACCCGTTACCACACAATGCTAAATGTCCTTACCACAACAGTGCTATTAATATCTCATAAACAGCAAGTGGCAGTAAATATTCTGCTTTGGCACATGGGCATTAAAAACCCTACCACACACTGCCATGAAAAGTCAGTTTCCCACCAGTGTCCAATGAAATTATATAATTATTGACTCATATTCCCATGGCCTTTACAATTACATGTATAGCTTTCACATCGCCGCTACCCACAGTATTCCATTGATATAACAGTTAAAGTTGAGATACCACACAGTTCCTATCATATAACCAGTTGTGCCCTATTACAGGCACGAAGTCCATTAAATGTTCAGCTCTGCACATGCCCTTGAAATTTTCCTTGTATATAAAATTAACAGTGCCAATTATCACACAAAATGCTACTAATGTGCCCGTAACGATGGAATGTAGTTTTTTTAGAACCAGTGAAGTCTTAGTTTCGAGCTGCAGGGCCCCATATCCCCTAAAGGGCTCTTATAAGAGCTTCGGAACCTGCAAATGTCCTCTTTAGGTCTGGGCAAGGGCTTCTTACATAGCCAGTGGGGGCCCCTGTGTCTACTAGGGCTGCAAGGCTCTTTTAAATCTGGGAAGCTGGGGGTCGTGGTTTAAGCTGAGGACTTCCTTAACCCCTTTCCCTGCCCACAGATCGTTATATTTCACTATCTGTGCAGCAGAATGCTTAAAACTGCCACAGATCGGAATATACATCTGTGGCTTTCCCCCTTCAAAAAAAATTTCCCCACTCTAGGCCGATCGGGGGCAGCATTCAACTGCCCCCCAGCCCCCTCTATCCCCCCTCTGTTTTCGTCGGCCAAATCCGAGGGGGGGATCTGGAAATAATCCCTACCGTAACATGGCCCCCCCGAGCTGAAGCCGGTCCCCACGTGGAGGGAGTTCCCTTGTTCCGAAAGGGAGACCCCGGTGATGTCCTGATCTACCTCCTCATCACCGTGGTCTTCCCATATGGGAGGTACACTGCGGCCCCCGGTGGTCCAGTGGAGGGACTGCAGCCATGATCTCTATATAGATCATGCTGCTGTACCTAGTATAGAACAGAGCTGTCCACTGACAGCTGTTCTATACTTATTGGTTGAATGGACTCAAGTTACATTCACAAATAGGAATTTTTTCTTCTAAGTCTTTTTGCTACTTAGCCAGACTTAGAAAAAAAATGGGACAGTAGATTCAATATGTGGTGATCACTACTTCTGATCACCAAATTATTGATCTTTGCCAATGAATGAAAAATCACTTCCTGGAAACTGATTTCCGGGATGGTTTTTCCGATCGGATGTCGAATTGGAAAACTGGATTTATCCCGTATTCCAAGTTCTGTATCATTCCTAGAATGAATCTTATGATTTCTTTGGGAATATCGGGGAAAAAAGGGGAAATACACACAAAAAAAATTCTTAAAGTGAATACACCCATACCCTTTTTTTTTTTTTAACCCCTAACACTCTATAAATTAGAAAAAAAAGTTGTCTTGCTCCAAGCTCCCCAATGTCCCCAGTGATATCGGTATAAGTAAACGCGGATACTTATTTGTCTCTATTTCAGGAAACTAAGCCTATATTTTTATAATGAATTTTGCAGAGGTACCAATACAGAAACCGTAATTGAATTTTTAGGATCATAAAAGTGTGCAAAAACGTTGTGTTGACTCTCCATACTAACCGACTTCACTAAAATACCACTACAGGGGGATAGTGGGTGTGTTGTGGGGGGTGGGTTGTGGCGTTTTTTAAAAAATTTGTCTTTCTCTTGTAACTGCACTTCTAAATATGCGTCCCATTGAGCTAGTTTTGGTGGCCTCGTCTCTGTTTGCAAAGCCACGCAAATTGCACACCGTTTGATTCAGACATGTGGGAGAATTTGCTATCTTATTGGGTTTTTTTTTGCTTGTGTCAGTGGGTTTAGGTAGGATATTCAACCGTGATCATCTCATTTTATTTTTCACAAAATCTCGTAAAAACAAACCGAGTTTCTTTGGATAGGATCGCTGGGTCTGGAATTCCTTCTGCATGTTATGAAGCTGGCACCGTAACGGGTAGCTGAAGGTGTGTAGATTTCCAAAAATATATCGTTTGTGGGGAATTTCCCATGTTTCGGGACTGTTTCCTAGAAAACAGGGTAGGCTGTTTCAAATTACAAAGCAATTTGATTTTCTTGTAATTGTCATTTTGGCATGCGTCCATTTGACCTAGTTGGGTGGCCACGTCCTCTGGGTGCATCCCGCATATGGCATACCGTTTGATTCAGGACATGTGTAGATTCTATTTAAGTGGGTTTTTTTGCTTGTCAAGTGGGTTTGGTAGGATTTCAATCCTTGATCATCTCCTTTATTTTTAACAAAACCTCTTAAAACACGGAGTTCTTTGGGATCCTGTCTTGAATTCTTCCTGTATGCCTGAAAGCATGGAACCGTAACGTCGCTGAAGGGTGAATATTCCAAACTAATAGTTGGTGGGGGGAATCTCCATGTTTTGGGACGTTCCTTAGAAAAAGGTTAGGCCGTTCAATTACAGAGCCACTTTGAATTTTTTCCTTGTAATTGCATTTGTGCATGCGTCCCATTTGAGCTAAGTTGGTGGCCACGTCTCTGTGTGCATCCACGCATATGGCATTTACCTTTGATTCAAACATTTGGGGAGCATTGCTTATTTAGTCGGGGGGTTTATTTGCGGGGGGCCTTTCCAAGTTTTGGGGCTTTTGAAATTCACAGAGCACTTTGTATTTCTGTCACTACAATTACACTGTGCATCGTCCCATTTGAGCGAGTTGTGGCCACGTCCCTGTGTGCATACAGCATAATGGCATACCGTTTGATTCAGGGCATTTGGAAGATGAAAATTGCAAGTTCTTTTTACATGACATGGAATTTGGCCATGATTTTTTTTTTAACTTTGATTGTTTTTATAAATTTTTCCTGGAAAATCTGGTAAGAAAAGCGAATTGGTAACACAAAACTGCACCCACACCATTGGGTGGGTATGCATAAAAGAATCACACCATTGTGTAAGCTGAAGGTGTGTAGATTCCCAGAGAATATTAGTTTTGGGGGGGTAATTTCTAATATGAGGGGTGTTTATTCCTGACAATCTGAAATTTGCTGTAATTGGGCTGTTTTCATTGGCCTCACTTTGTGGCTAGTTGATTCCCGTTCTAGCGTGTGTAACCATACATAGGGCATCCCGTTGATTCAGAACCTTTGGAGATTGATATTTGGTAACTTTTTTTACATTACTTGGGATTTTGGCATGGATTTCTTACCTTTGATAGTGTTTTTTTTTTTTTTTAAATTTTTAGAAACTCTGCTAACGCTTTGAACTTCTACGAAGAACTGCGCCCACACCATGATGGTACGGAATGAACAAACTCGAATTTCGTAGATAAGGTGTGTGGTTTCGAGAAATATAAGGTTTGTGGCGGGTTGTTTTTGGTGGGGAAAAATTGCAGAACTGTTATCAAGTCAATTCAGATTTTGGACTGAATATTTTTTGCTTTTCTGAGCCTTGTAGCATGTTTCACTTTGTGTCTTTTTGCTTCCAAAAACGTCCACCGTGTGTAACCACACATATGTGCATTAACTAAACAATAATAATATACGTTTGAATTCAGCGACCATTGGGAGATTGTATTAAGTAGCTTTTTTTTACATCCTTGGGGTTTTGGGCATGATTTCTAAACTTTTTGAAGTTGTTTTTGTTCATTTTCAGACAAATGCGAATTTCTATTCATAACGAAGAACTCCTCCCACAACCATTGATTGTATGAATGAAACAAACTACGCGTTACGTAGCTGAAGGTAATGTAAGATTCTGAGAATATATCGTTTTGCGGGGGTATTTCCAAGTTAGAGATGTGTTTTCAGCTTTGGAAAATCTGTGAAATGCTGTTATTGGCTCACTGCGCATTGTTTTACATTTTGACCTAGTCGCTTCCACGTCAGTGTGCTGTAACCACACATAGGCACAGACTGTTTGATTCAGGACATCTTCAGGCGATTGGATTTGGGAAGTTTTTTTTACAATTACCAATGGGTTTTGGTGTGATTTTGTAACTTGGGGGAAATGTATTTTTTCTCTATTTTTCCAGAATTGTGTAAGAAATGCGAAATTCTACGAAGAACTCGCCCACACCATTGATGGTATGAATGAAATGAACGAACTACATGGCTACTAGCTGAAGGTGTTTAGGATTTCAGGAATATATAGTTTGTTGGGGGTATTCTGAGTTATCAGGCCGGGTGTTTTGGGTGGAAGAAAAACGCAGACTGGTCCAAATTCGGAGTTGCTAAATATTTTCGCTGTTTCTGAGCATCGTGCAATGTCTCACTTGTGGCTTTTCGCTTCACTCCGCTGTGTACCACACATATGGCAATACCGTTTTTTCAGGAACATTTTGGAGATTGTATTTAGTAACTTTTTTTTAGATTCTTCCAATCATGTCAGGTTTTTGGCATGATGTATTTTCTAAACCTTTTGAATTTGGTTTTGTTCATTTTTTCGGAAAAGTGCGAACTTCTTCTACGAAGAACTGCGCCCACAGACAACCATTGATGGTATGAATGAACAAACTACAGCGTTACTAGCTGCAGTTGTGTTATTTCAGGAATATATAGTTTTTGTGTGGGTTATTTCTAAGTTACCGGGGGTTTTTTTGTGGAAAAACTGCAGACTGTCCAAATTCGGAGTTGTAAATATTTCTC
This sequence comes from Hymenochirus boettgeri, assembly GCA_019447015.1. Lineage (NCBI taxonomy): Eukaryota > Metazoa > Chordata > Amphibia > Anura > Pipidae > Hymenochirus > Hymenochirus boettgeri. Next base: position 7,445 of record JAACNH010001545.1, on the reverse strand, counting down.
GCTGTTCTGAGCCCTCGTGCCTTGTCTCACTTGTGTGCTTTATATCGCTTCCACGTCCGCGTGTGTAACCACCATATGGCATACCGTTTGTTCAGGTACTTTGGGAGATTGATATTTAGTACTTTTTTTTTAGATTCCCATCAGGTTTTTTTAGGCATGAGTTTCTACCTTTGAAGTTGTTTTTTGTTCATTTTTTCAGAAAGGGCGAACTTCTACAAGAACTGGCGCCCACAGCGGCCCACACCATTGATGGTATGAATGAACAAACTAACAGACGTTACATAGCTGAAGGGTGGTAGATTTCAGGAATATATAGTTTGGTGGGGGTTATTTTCTAAGTACGGGGGTGTTTTTTGGGTGGCACACACCTGCGAGACTGTGCCCCAAATTCGGAGTTGTAAATATTTTCGCCGCTGTTTCTGAGCCAGTCGTGCCTTGTCTCAACTTTGTGGCTTTTTCGCTTCCACGTCCGCGTGTGTAAGCCCACCATGGCATACCGTTTGTTCAGGACATTTGGAGATTGGTATAATTTTAGTAACTTTTTTTTTAGATTCTCCATCCATCATGTTTTGGCAGGATTTTCTAACCTTTTTGAAGTTGTTTTTTGTTCATGCTTTTTATCAGAAAGTGGCGAATTTCTACGAGAACTACCTCTGGCGCCCCACCCCATTGATGGTATGAAGAAACACACTACAACAGCGTACATAGCTGAGAAGGTGTGTAGATTTCAGGAATATTAGTTTGTGGGGTTCTTTCTAAGTTTACGGGGTGTTTTGGTGGAAAAACACTTGCAGACTGTTGTCCCAAATTCGGAGTTGGGCTAATTTTTCGCTGTTTCGAGCCAATCGTGCATTGGTCTCACTTGTGGCTTTTCGCTTCCACGTCCGCGTGTGTACCACACATATGGCATATACCGTTTTGATTACCAGGACATTTGGAGAATTGAATATTTGGTAAACCTTTTTTTTACTTCCATGGGGTTTTTTGGGCATGGATTTCGACCTTTTTGACACGTTGTTTTGATGTTCATTTTTTTTTAAAAATCTGGTAAAAGTGCAACACTTCTACGAAAACTTGCCCACACCATTGATGGTATGATGAACGAAACTACAGCGTTACTAGCTGAAGGTGTGTAAGACTTTCAGGAATCTATAGTTTTTGTAGGGGGGTATTTTTGGTTGGGGGGGTGTTTTGTGGAAAATACTGCAGACTGTTCAAATACAAAACTGGCTACATTTTTTTTGCTGCTACTGACAATTTGGTCACTGGTCACGCTCTGGGTTTAGTTGGCAGCCATGTCCTCTGGGTACAACCCAATGGGATGTTAGCATACCGGTTTTATTTTTTTTAAAAACAAACAAATTAAAATCGGGAGGGGTTAGGCTTTCATATTTGAGATGCGTTTGAACTTTCCTCCACAGTTTTTTAAGCTGAAATCGCATTTGATTTTGTCTCTGATAGTTACATTTGAGGAAAAAAAGGAAAATGTGGAGAAGTCAACTTACAATTTGACAGAAGAGCTGCGTCCGGGTATCTGCATTTTGATCGAAACTTATCTCACTGTAAAATCCTGCGGTGTGTAGTTTCGTTTAAAAAAAAAAAAAATTTATCTCACTTGTGGGGATATTTTAAGTTAATTTTGGCAAGATATTACTATGTTAACTGTTCAGTAGTAGGTTATACATTTTATTTGGTGTAATATTCGCGGAAGGTGCGTTTTACCGTTTTTGGGGGGGTCTCCTGTACAGAAAAGTGGGGTACCTACCTACTATCTGGTATCGTTGTACTCGAGTATCAGAGCTTTTAAAACATGTAAGATTTGTGTGTAACCTTAAGATAACTATAAGTAAAAATGGGAAAATTCCATGAAAAATTTTGTGCAAATTTTTCATTTTTTTTACATATTTTACCCATAATTCCAGTAAAATTTCCAGAAAACTTACAACAAAATTTGTTACATATTAAAGGTCCACTTTGTGCTGAAAAAAACAATGTATAATATTCCTTGATTACTGCAAGGTTTCCCTACTGTAACATTAGTCTTAAGCGATTAAGGTACAAAATCCTGAAATTCCTTCTGGCAGTTAACGCAAACAAAATCAAAATCTCCTGGCATGAAGGGTTTAAAGGTAAATGTCTATTTCACCAATCAAAAAATTTTTTTTTCATTATAAGGTGTACCCATCCACCAGAAAGCCTTTTTCCTGCCTTCTTTTTGAAAAAATTTCCATTCCCTACCTTTGCACAGTTCTAGCAGTTCTATTCTTTTGGGGATGATTGGCCTTAGCGTGCTGGATACGGAAGTGAGCTGAATTACTAAATGAGGCTATTCCTATGCGTTTTGGTCCCAGCCCACTTGACCTGTGCTGTGTTTCTGTAACAGATCCTCTCCTGCATTGTCAACTGTAGTAAAACGACAATGCTGGCAGATACAGAGGAGGCGTTCATCAATAAGTGTGCATTTTCATGTGGCTGGGTGAAGCGGGAGAGTGTGTGTAGATAGAAACCCATATCTAAATATCCAATCCAGACCGTTAGAGCCATTTCCGTGGCTGGGGGAAGCAGGAGAGTGTGTGTAGATAGACCCAGATCTAATATCCAATCCAGACGTAAGAGGCCTTTCGTGGCTGGGGGAAAGCAGCGGAGAGACTGGGGTTTAAGTAATAGTAGAGGACACAAAGAGAACACAGCTGTGTGGTGTGTGTGGTGTGTGGTGTGGGTGTGGTGTGGGTGTTGTGTGTGTGGTGTGGTGGTGGTGTGGTGTGGTGTGGTGTGGTGTGTGTGGTTGGTTTGGTGTGGTGTGTGTGGTGGTGGTGTGGGGTGTGTGGTGTGGTGTGGGTGTGGTGTGTGGTTGTGGTGTAGTGTGGCTGGTGGTGGTGGTGTGGTGCGTGTGGTGTGGTGTGGTGTGGGTGGCGTGAGTGTGTGTGTGTGTGTGTGTGTGTGGTGTGCGTTGTGTGGTGTGTGTGTGTGTTTGTGTGTGTGTGTTGTGGGTGTAGACCCGAGACCTACAAATACCATTCCGGAACGTGAATGTTCCGTTTTATACTAATCCCTCAAGGCGGGCAGGGTCGACGAGTCCGGAACGCAGCATGGGTGATCTTGCGCATGTGCGGGATGGCGCGCAAGTCGGACTGCCTGCTAGTGGGAAGGCAGCAACATGAATATTCCAATGTGCCAAGAGCGGATCTTACAGCACATACATCAACAAACTAGGCACAACAGACAAAATCCATAAAAGGTTCATTCATTTTAAAATGGGCTCTTTTACTTTTAGCATGTTAATTTTTCTAGGTGGACAGACCGCTTCATAAAGCCCTAAAAGGCCTCCTCATGTTCTCCGCTGATGCACACAAATTTTCCCGCCTAAACTCCACTTTTCCCTCAGGCACAGACTATCCTCATTGGTACATTATGGGGAAAACACAACCATTTTGGGATGGTACAGTACTGATTTTCAGCTTCTGTACCAGCCAAAACTTTAGACAGACAGCAATGCAAATTTAGATTCTGGTGTGAAACTGCCCTGCTGAATGATTGCCTATTTTTCATCTTCTCCATGGGCTGGAGGCAACTCTCACAGTGGCCTGGTCCGCAGGAGGAAGGAGGGAAAAGATTGGCCCAATAAGACTGCCCTGCCGGCAATGTCTGTTGTCCTCTACCATACAATTTGCCACAGGCCATTACAATGCCAATACCTCACATTGCTATAAAAAATGCTATAACCACAATTGATTTTCCCGGTACGCACGTATCATTAATAATGCGAGTTATCCGCATAATGGGAATTACTGCACAGTGGCTTTTAATATGCCAATTCCCCCAGGGTCAGTACTTCAAAGTGGCCATAAAAACAATGATCAGTTTTTTAAAGTTTATTTCCCCCAGTGTGCAATGGCAGCGAGCAGTGAGCTAACAGTTTCTGCAGATTATGAATTTGAACAGCTCTCCCTACTCGTGTGTGCGGAATAAGACAATAACTGTACAGTGGCATTAACATACTGCCAGTGCATCAAGATGTAATTTACTGCACAGTGCCATTGATATGCCTATTAAAGCACAGTGGCATAACATGCTCCATTAAGAACATTTTTTTTTGGGAATCCAGTTCCAGTGAAGAACTGAGGTAAAGGAGCTGTGCCTTACCTTCCGTTCTTCAATAGAACCACAAGGAGCCAGGAGGAGGTAAGAAACGTGCCGCTCGCTCGCTCCCCTCTCCCCCCGCGCTTGGTCTGACAGGTCCCGACGGACCTTGCGCATAGTCTTCTTGCCATAGATCGCGCATGTGCATAGAAGACAAGGTCCGTCGGTACTGTCCAACTACACGCCGGGGGAGCGAGCGAGCGGGTTAAGTTTCTTACCTTCGCTCCTGGCCCTGTGGTGTCTATTGAAAGAACGAAAGGTAAGGCACAGCTCCTTTCCCTCCCCGTTCTTCAATAGAACGGGATTCCCCAAAACGAGTGGGAGATAACCCGTGTAAAAGGAAGTTACGGCATAGTGCCATTGCTATGCTGGCTACTGACGTGCCATTAATATTCTAGTCACTGCACAGTGCCATTAAATTCTCTTTAAGCATGTTCCTTGAATGTGCCAGTTACGCAGTCTTTGCCATTAAAATGTGAGATACTGCACATCCTCATTAATTGCCAATTACTGCACAGTGCAATTAATATACCAGTGTACCGAAGTGTCATTAATATTCAGTCACCGCACAGTGCTATTAATTGCCATTCACCGCGGGCATTCTCACATGGGCATTATAAATACCCATTAACCGGGCGACATAACCATTCAAATGTCAGTTTTTCTGCATAGTCCACAATATTAGTTATTTGACTGGGCCTCCTTCATATTCCATTCACACATAATTGCATAAAATTCATTGTAAGGTATTATTACCCTAAATTAAAGTTATAACTATTTGCAGCCAGCCCACACCATGCACACCCAACCGGCGATTTAGTTTTCCAAGAAAATCCCCCAGAAAGTGAAACTTAGCAGACCTTGATCCCCCATGTGCTCTGTTCCCCCCCCTGCTCTCTGAGTGCCAGAACAGCAGCAGAGGGGCAGGCCCGGCAGCCGGCATCTGTGATCGCTAGCCGGCAGATAATCACAGACACACTACTGGCTATTCCATAGCACCGGGTATAATGTCTGTAAGTAACTTTCTGGGGGATTTTCTTTGCAAATTAACTCGGTGGGGTGGGATGGACTGCACATAGTAAAATGTTTTACATCTAGGGGGATGCAGCAACAGAAGGGATCCGAAGGGGGTCCCCTTACCTATTATACACAATATGCAAATAGTGGCCAATTCCATTTCCTGCACTAGTGCTTGTTAGTATGTGCCCATTACCGTACAGTGCCTGTTGATATGCCGTAACCGCACTGTGCCATTGATCTGCCATGTACCACCACATACAATATTCCATTATTGAACAGTGCCATTAAAATGTCAGTACCTGCAGATGCCATTAGTTTGCTAGTTTGCCGTGCCATTATAGGCCAGTCCTGGCAAAGTCCATTTATGTGCCAGTTACACAGGCTATTATATCATCCGTTACCCCCACCATTATATTCTAGTTACTACTAGGGCTCAGTGCCATTCATATTTCTATACCCCAGACCGCAGTGGGGATTTGCCAGTTATGCCAGTGCATTAATATAATAATAAAACAGCCGTGAAGATGAGAGTTGGAAGATGAGAAGATGGTGGAGACCTGGAATGGTACTTTTTAGTGTCCGGTTTCGAGCTGCGGAACCCACATGGTCTCTGAGGGCGGCAAGGGCTCTTACAAGACCAATGTGGTACTTGCTACAAAAGCTGGCACCCCAACAAAGGCACCTCTCCAGGCTGCAATGGCTCTTAAAAGACCCATGGGGGAGTGGTCCCTTATTATAGAACTGCAATTTTTCATTAACTGGTGATAGAGTTAAGTTTCGTAAAGTATAAGGTAATGGTGTCTGTATCTGTTCCACGTGATGAATCGGAGAATGAATTGAAATCGCTTCATCTCATCTCTCCACCTGATGCCACAGACCTTCCAGCTCAGGCCTGAGACCTATCCCACATTGTCTCAACAAGAACCACAGACCAAAATGGTGAGGTTATGGTCCTTTCTTTTTTCTTTTTTCTCTGCCAGCAAATCTCTAAATGATTCTTAAGTCTCTTTGTAGCCCTCCCTACTAGTTTACAGCAGCACTAATTATGGTTTACATGCAGGGCCCTTTCTAGGCATGAGCGACCTAGGCAAACAACTAAGGACAATGTTATACAGGTTCCTTATGCACACAAACCTAGATGGGTGCTGATCTCCTGAAAACTCCCCACTTCCAAGGGAGGTAATCAAACAATTCTGGATTAATTTGGGTTCCGCACACCTTCGGTTTCAAGTGTTTTATTGAAAACCACACATTCAAAGTACAACTTTCGGGGGAAACGTGCCCCCCTTCTTCAGGTCTGAAGAAAGGGGCACGTTCCCCGAAACGTGTACTTTGATGTGTGGTTTTCATAAAACACTTTGCAAACAACTCAAGGCCCTGATAGGGTGGAGGGTTTTTCTTTATAAACACAAAACAGGATTCATATCAGCCATAAACTGATATTTAAAACTGTGGCGTTAGCGCTGAGGGTAAGTATTGCAAGCTCCTGTAGGGCTAGGCCACACAGCGCCTTTTTTTTTTCGTGCGTTTGCGCACGCGTTTTCGCGCATCACAGCGCCCACGATTTTCGCTAAATGGGATCGCGGGAACGCAAAATTCCCGTGATTTCCATGCGCATGCGATTGGCAGCGTCCGTTTCGCGTTATGGTACGCATGCTTCCCACCATTTTTTGGTGTCGTTAACGCTCGTGTTCCATCACGTGAAAGGCGAAAACCGCAGCGCAGAAGCGACACGAGCACGAAACGCGCAAAATCGCGCACTCACAATCGCGTGCTAAACGCTCGTGATTTTGTGCGCGATTCCGTGCGTTGCAGTGTGGCCTCACCCTCAGTGTCCCTTAATAATCAGCCAGACATAGAACAAATACAGGATGATTCCTTATCTCTTAAAGGTTAGTACTGCAGTCTCATAAATATGCCAGTTACTGCACAGTGTCATTAATATGCCAGTTAATGCAGAGCATCATTAATATGCCAATTACAGTACAGTGCAATCCATATGTCAATTACTGCAAAATCCCATTCATATGGCAGTTACTGCAGTGTCATTAATGCCAATTACTGTACAGTGTTATTAATATGCCAGTTAATGCACAGTGTCATTAATATACTAGTTTCTTCACAGTGGCATTAATATGTCAGTTACTGCAGCGTCATTAATATGCCAGCTACAGCACAATTCCATACATATGCCAGTTACTGCACAGTGTCATTAATATGCCAGTTACTGCACAGTGGCATTAATATGCCAGTTAATGCAGAGCATCATTAATATGCCAATTACA
>JAACNH010001544.1:0-68985 GCA_019447015.1 Hymenochirus boettgeri | reverse complement strand
GATACTACATAGAAAACTGGTACATATAGAATATTTTACTATGAACATAATAGAAAGGTAAGAATAGGGTAAGAATAGGGATTCAAACTTGCGACCATCTAAACCATGTGTTATTAATACTGGCGTCTTACCAGGTGCTCCACCACTGAATTAGCTGAAGATACAGGTACATTTAGAAGCTTTATCTTTTGTTTGGAACATAACAAAAAAGGAAAGTCTGGAGTATTGAACTCCAACATTGAAGAAGCAGAAAATACTTGTACATTTGGAAGCTTTATCTTTTGCTAGGAAAAGAATAAAAAAATATAGATTTGGAAGTCCCTGATAAGACTTTGAAAGCTGCTTGTTACCCTGCAGTTTATTTACCAGCAACTCACACTGACTGGTAAATAAATTGCAGATTAACAAGCAGCTTTCAAAGTCTTATCAGGGATTCCATATTGGTGTGGAGACATCTGTATAGAACACTCTGTGCATAGAGACAGTGAATAGGGAGAATGTAATTCTCCCTCTTTACAAAGCATTGGTAAGGCCTCATTTGGAATATGCAGTGCAATTTTGGAATCCTGTGTACAAAAAGGACATCTTTGAAATGGAAAGGGTTCAGAGAAGGGCAACTAAATTAATAAGGGGATTGGGGGAGCTTGAATATGAGGAGAGACTGGAAAAGTTACAATTATGTACGCTGGAGAAAAGGCGCTTGCGTGGGGATATGATTACTGTGTATAAATACATTAACGGGCCATACGATAAACTATCTGGGGCATTGTTCACCAATAGAACATGTCAAAGGACACGAGGACATCCCTTAAGACTTGAAGAAAAAAGGTTTAGGCTTCAAGCTCGGAAAGGGTTTTTCACTGTGAGAACGGTAAGGCTATGGAACTGTCTTCCAGTGGACGTTGTAATGGCAGGTTCATTGGTCAGTTTAAAAAAAAAGCTGGATGAGTTTCTGCAAACAAGGAATGTTGCAAGTTACTGGTATTGATACATTAAGTAGAGTTGATCCAGGGAAATTTCCGATTGCCACTTGGAGTCAGGAAGGAATTTTTTCCCCCTTCATAAATTTGGTGGGGTTTTTTTGCCTTCCTCTGGATCAACAGTTAGGCAGGAAATGAGGATATTGCTAGATGGGTTGGACTGGATGGACGTATGTCTTTATTCAACCTTAAATACTATACTATACTATACTATAATACTGGGGTCAGGGGGCGTGGCTCTTTGATTACTTCATGGGCTGTGGGTTGTACTGGCAACAACATGGAAGCCTTCTTAGTTACAGAATCTATTTCTCACATGTACTAAATGCAACTTACTAGAGAAGAATCTTACAATGTATAGGTGTTCTGGGGAGAAAAACTTCCCCCCCTATAAGATACTGATCAGCAATATGGGACTCCGAACCACCACTAATCCCTTCAAAAATGAAAACAAAAAACTTACAGAATATTACCCAACAGATATGCAGCGAATTCAAGATGGCGCCCAACATGGAACTTCATGGAGCTATCCAAAAGATACCCTCAATGTCCCCACTGAGGACCTCATCTCACTACAGGAGAGGAGACGGATGCTACCTCACTGCAGCAGAGTCTGACTCGGCAAAGGCCCCAATTGCCGACAACCAGACTGATGGATGCAGACCGGAGCACCGAGATGGAGGAGGCCCAGGAAGTACAACTGAATAGCTACCCGGTGAGTAACGCTCCCCTTACCGATGCGTTGCTTAAAAGCAAGCTACTCTCCCTCCAAAGCACCCTACAAGCCACTTTCAATAAACAACTGGGCACACTCCAAAAATAGGAAATAGGAGAAAGCACAGATCACCATGAAAGGAAAAGGGGAGACTTTGTAGGAACAGTAAATGAACTAAAAATAGCAGGAAGATAGAGCAAGGAGAAGGAACATCAAAATTAGAAGTATACCAGAACAAATTACACAAGAGGAACTGGGCCCATATTTGGAAAAAAACATTCACACATTACTTCCCACTTATGATAAAGAGAACTTGACTCAAGAAACCTCCACCCACCGCCACAAGAAGAGAGAAATAACAGATTTCAATTTATACCTCCTTAAACAAATACCACAAAGTTGGTATTTTTTGTCGTTAAATTATGACTCTAACTACAGAGAGAGAATCTATAGAGAATCTGTCAGAGAACATGTCAGAGAATCTGGCGGACTATTACTCCCAACAGGAATTACCCATTCTAACACAAGGAATGGATATATTTTTCCCCACTAACTGGGGATGTTTCACATTTATATGTTTTACTACCATTATGTTTATAAATGTTATAACTAAAAGATGTTCTCTCACTCTCTACAACTTTAATGATGCTAAACATAGTCTAATACAGGAACTACGCAAACCTAAAATGCCTAAACAAACATCTACAACTAACTCCAGTAGGACCGATCTCAAGACCAAACTATACTATTACCTTAGTCGTAATCAAAAAATATATAGCAAACTTCTAATTTCCTAAAATGGGTTTTAAAATAATGTCTATAAATGCAAAAGGACTAAATACACCACAAAAAAGATTATTGCTATGGAAAGAAGCTCTAGCAGCCAAAGCAGACATCCTTCTTGCACAAGAAACGCATTTTCACCTATATAAAACACCAAAATGTACTCATTACAAATACCCACACATCTACCTATCATCATTAGAGATGGTCGAACTATTGAAAGTTCGGTCCGTTTTCGAACTTTCGAACTAGTTCGAAAGTTCGAAAGTTCGAAAACGGACCCATTAAAGTCTATGGGACTAAAATATTAATGGTAACTTAATGTAAATGGCTGTGGGACCTGGGAAATGGTCTGGGGAACATGTTCAAATATCCAGGACTTTCGTAAAATCTATTGTACTCTCACGCCCGCTACTTTCGCACTCTCGTGTTCGAACGTTCGAGGTAACATGGACATTTTACTTGCGGATTCGATACTCGCGTATAGGTTCTAATGGACACTTTACTCGTAGATTCGATGTTCGCGCCTAGATACCATGTACATTTTACTCGCGGATTCGATGCTCACGTATAGGCTTTAATGGACACTTTACTCGCGGATTCGATGTTCGCGCCTAGATACCATGTACATTTTACTCGCGGATTCAATGCTCACGTATAGGCTTTAATGGACACTTTACTCACGGATTCGATGTTCGCGTCTAGATACCATGGACATTTTGCTCGCGGATTCGATGCTCGCGTATAGGTTTTAATGGAAACTTTACTCGCGGATTTGATGTTCGCGCCTAAATAAGACCCACTGCAATTGGACAACATTATTGCGGAGCCAGGCAGGCTTGGCTCCTCCAGACAGACCCCATACCCCATTGGCTTCTCTCCCTCAGAGTATGCTTCGTGCAAGGGAAAGCGGGGAAGGGGATAGGGTTTGTAGGAACAGCACCATTGAGTAGCAGTAGATTCACTTCAGTTTGACAACATTATTGCGGAGCCAGGCAGGCTTGGCCCCTCCGGACAGACCCCATACCCCATTGGCTTCTCTCCCTTAGTGTATGCTTTGTGCAAGGGAAAGCTAGGAAGGAGATAGGACTGTTGGGTCTCAAGATGCGTGCATACAGGGGTGGTTAACTACAAGAGCTAAACCACCATGCTGAAATCCACACACAGAAAGCTCAGAAAACTCTCTCCAACTCCTACACTGTCAGGTCTCCACTAAATACACTCCAACACACTGACTAAATGGCACTGGTTGCATTGCCTTTTATACCCAGGGGGCTGGCAATGCTCAAATTAGCTGCCATTTGGTGATTTTGGACATGTGGGCACTTTTTTTTTTAAATTCGATGATTTTCGAATGTTCGACCGGTCGAACGGTCGAACATTCGAAAATCATCGAAAGTCCGGGAAATATTGAAAGTCCGCATCCGGGATAGTTCGAGAAGTCCGGATCCGTCCGGAACTCGAAAGTTCGGCTCGAACTCGCGTTCGTGTTCGAGTTCTATGCCATCCCTAATCATCATGCCAAAAAAAGAGGCGTTTTACTAGCAATTAGAGATACGCTCACATACACACCTATCAAAACTATAACTGACCCCCAAGGTCAATATCTTATACACCACTGCAAAATAAACTACAAACTATATACTATAATAAATATACATATTCCGCCCACTGGCCAAAGAAGATTCATCGGAAGAATACTGCATATTGCTTCAGAACTTCCCAAAGCAAAAACTATAATTGGCATGGAGACTTCAACACTATAGTTGACCCAACTAGAGATGCCACCAACCCAACAAGAAAATTGACTAACATTACTCTAGCTCCCTTAAAAAAAGAAGAATTATTTGACGCATGGAGGAGCAAACATCCATTAGATAAAAATATACTTATTATTTTTCCGTACATAACTACCACTCACATATAGACATGTTCTGGATAGACAAATGGACCTTACAAACAGTTAACAACACAGAAATCGGTTCCATTCTCTGGTCCGACCACACATCAATATATCTCCAAATTACCGATACAAATGATGTACAACGTTTTGCTCCATGGAGACTTCCTCTCTATCTGCTTAAAAACAAAACATCCGAACAAACAAGAAAAGAGATGATCAATGCACATTCCTGGGCCCCATATATCATAATATCTATGCTAGTGCAAACAGTAAAATCATGGGGGTTTTTAGTTACAATTTTATGCATAACCACGTCAAGGTAACCCCAGTATGGAAGGTCCTTACAATTTACCTAGGCTCATTTATCTGGGCTGACTCTCCCTGCTTGGTTGCATTTTCATGGGAAGGTTGTCTCCCTGACCTTGCATTGGATTAGTATTACAGGCTATCACTTCCCCCGCCTACTGGCTTTAAACAAGGAGGGAAGAGGCCTCTCATACAATGATTAGTATTCAAGGTATAATACCTCCAATTAAAGGGACGTGTTGGGGGTGCTACTAGCACATGGAAGCTTGGTCAATCTTCCTGCAGAGAAACTCTGCTACAATATATACACAAAAGGGGGCTATGGGAGCTCCTGTGGCAAAATTACTTTATAACAAATAGTGGAAGTGCTACTGATCTGACCAAAACTTTAGAACAAACAAGAAAAGAGATGATCAATGCACAATCCTGGGCCCCATATATCATAATATCTATGCTAGTGCAAACAGTAAAAACATGTTTTTTTTTAGTTACAATTTTATGCATAAAAGTGAAAAGCCTTCCAACCACGTCAAGGTAACCCCAGTATGGAAGGTCCTTACAATTAACCTTGGGTCATTTATCTGGGCTGACTCTCCCTGCTTGGTTGCATTTTCATGGGAAGGTATTAAACCCACACCAGAACTAATGCTACTTGCTATAGATATAGACCAACTACCAATATATGTCAACAATTATCCTACAAGCAAATGTAGCACTCCTGACAACAATAGCAAAGAACTGGCATACAACAAACATACCTACTCTACAAGAGATATTAAATAGAATAAACATAACCAAAACATATGAACAAGCCTTTGCCTACGCTAATAACCAACAAATAAAACATGGAGACAAATGGATGCTTTGGACAGAAGCAGACCTCCTTAAGAAACTATCAGGGAGATTCAATAAAAGTTCTTATCATTTAAAATGGTGCTAATTTTGCCCCAACCAATCAGATGTTAGCTTTCAAATGTTAAATAAGCTCTGATTGGTTGGGGCAAAATTAGCACCATTTTAAACGATAAGAACTTTTATTGAATCTCCCTGTTATTATTACCGATTAAACTACACAAAAGCCAATATAAAAACTAACTACAAATACAGACTTATGACCTAAGTACGCTACCAACGGAGATTACAAGATATGATATAGAGAGTGAGCATATCTCTTTTTTTTTTCTCTCCCCACTTCCCCTTACTAACATACCCTCCCTCCCTACCTGAAATGTTTATAAAACAATAAAAGGAAAATAGAAATGTTACTTGTAAAGTATAATAAATATATGAATATGTATATTATAAAGAAATTTTAGTTTTCTTGCAGGTTTCTAGTTTTCGGAATGTTGATACATTTCTACTCTCTCACCCCTACATCCTTATCAGTGCTATGACGTTACTACTGGCTTGACTGCCTGTGACCTTTCTGTAAACAAGTGATAAAATACTTTAATAGGAAATGGGGCTTTAGGAAACAACATAAACCTGCAGAGTTATAAATGTTGATTCGGACAAAAAAAGGGCCAGCGCGCAGCACTCCTGCCCCCTCATAACGTTGCGCCAACGTTAAGGCTTGCTTTTTGACGGCTGCGCGAGATGTCGCAAAAATATTTACCAGAGGCTGCGCGGCTCTTAAGACGTAAGTATTTAATGCCCCTAATAGCTAGCATTAAATACTTATGTCAGGGTAAGTTTCATCCAGAGCCGCGCAGCCTCTGGTAAATCCCGTACGGGAGATTTGCCCAGAGCAGTTGCGGCTCTGGGTGAATCTCCCTATAAGAATCCATTTTCTAGCTACTAGGAAGTATACAATCCATTCAGGCTTCTGAGTATTTTTAATAAATGTGTGTGTCATATTTTCAGATTGAGACTAAAATGATCTGAGCCCCCCCTCCTCTATTTTTTTACATTTAACAAACAGGGGTTTTCTCTTTTAAGGTTCTAACCAGGGTTGCCGGATTAACCTGCCTCCTGCATGAGAGGGGCTGGTGCAGGAGGTGTGTCAGGGGCTGTGAGTGGGCTGGGTGAAGGAGCACCAGAAGGGGGTGAGTTTACAAGCATTATAGGATGGGGAGTGGGCCAGGTCCGTTTCTTGGACAAGATTTCAGCTCGTACTGCGGGTCTCATGATTTTGTCCCTGCAGTCAGGAGAATGCCATCAAAATAGGGACATCTGCCAACCCTGGTGCTGTCTAACAAAATATGGACTTAGTGTTTGTGCATTAAAGGGGTAGAATGGAGACAGAACTGAGACCCCAAGGCAATCTTGGGTAATATCACTAACTAGAGAAATTCTCTACCCTAGCTGTATCGTATCTAATCTTTTTATTTTGTCATGTGTGCTTGTAATACAATAAACACAGAGCTTCTGAAATAATAAAACCATAGCACTAAGTAAACAATATCTGCAGAAATGTCTGTTCAACAAAGCGGAAAGATATTAAAGGAATAAGTTAAACAGATCCAGTCCAGTAGAGGCTCATTATATGTTGATGTCATTGCTGAAATCCCCAGTTATTGAAATAAATAGAAAAAAGAAAATGGTAAAATCTGTAAAATAAAAATTAGAACACAAACTAAACACTGGGGAAATTAATCTTATTTTTACCTGCACAGAATTTACACAGACATTGCTTCTCTATGGGTGGCTGGTAAAAGTTCTTCATATATAGAACATTCATGATGATTATATTGTACATCTATCCCTTCCAAGTGTGTCAGACAAATGACCATTTATGAGCTTGGGGGCACATTTCATTGGCCTAGTGAGTGTACATATTAATTGGGTAAGTTCATTCATTGTGCTTTCAAAGGAAATAGCAGTAAAGTGCAATTGTGTTAGAAGAAAATATTATTTATTCTGGTCACTCCCTTTACTTTAGAGATGGTTAATAGCAGGGTGAATGGGTGAAAAACTTCTCCCACATAAATTTGTCTTGCGACAGACATGATTTTACCTTCATTAGGCCTGGTACACAAGGGCAGGTATTATCCAATATTCTTGCCACAAGCCTACCAATCAATAAACCAGTAGGTAGACAGTCGGTTTGGAATTAATATGATTGCACCAGTATATCTGCTGATTTAGCAAAGTCACCCATCACTCTGACCAACCGATTTAGCCTAAAATGCAATTGGTAGCAACACCTTCTGTGCATTTATAGCAAATGACTCCTGTATGGCATCTACATTATAATTCCATCGCATATAAGGAGTATCATAATAAAAGCAGCAATGTAGAATGCTACATTAGGTGACTGAATGGGTCGCTGAATTCTTTACTTCAGTTTGGATTTGCATGGTTTGTGTTGTCCATTTTACTGGTCATGGCCAAAATGAATTAACCATTGGGAGGGATCCTGCAATTGATGAAACTTCCCCTATAATGGAACAATTAGCTGATCCAATACTCATGAGGGTGAGTATTGTTCCCTGTCACAGATTACCTGACCGCACTCCTGCGATGCATTTACTTTGCGGCTGTTACAGCATTGCTGGAATGGGTTAGGTAAACTGAAATAGGGAGAAATAGGTTGTACTTCTGTCTGAATATGTTGTAGATTATGTTAATGTGAGTAATGTATTAAAATGTCCATCACAATCCCATCTAAACATCTGGCAATTTACCTTGCCAAACACATTCTCTGTAGACTAAGACAGAACCCCTTCCAGGTTATAATCATGTTTAGACATCCGTTGACATGATAAGATGAGCTATATGGCAGTGCCAACATGTATATCCATCTACAATGATCTATGCAATATTTGCAGAAAGAAACCTGCAGAATGAAACAAATTTATAAATTTATAAATGTAATGTATGTATTTTTATAAAGTCCCATTCATGACTGTGTGGTATTGCCTATTCAATACGATATCGTTATTGTACGGTTGCGGTCATATATGTACGACCATGGCCGAAATTTTACTGGAACCTGCGGTAATATTTTTTTAAATGAGGCTAATTTTTAATATGAGAGATGCAGCAATCTGAGTTAGGAGAAAGATAATTCATGCAGGGGCAATTATATTTTAGCTTTAGGTACATAACTTTAAAGCAAATCTTAAACGAAAAACAAGGTAACTTTAAAGCAAATAGTTCTAGCCAGCATAACTATAAACTGTACACTATAGAGTATGTGACATTGAAATAAAGGCACACAGAGTGTTGTTCCATAAAAATGCCATTCAATTCCCCTTCAGATGACAGCAGTATATGTAACTAACAATTATATCCACATCCTTTTATTCAAGACAAAGACACAAATAATGAGAGTTTAAGTACATTGTATACAGTATAGGACACAAAATAAAATTGTCGTTATCAAAAAGATCATTTCAGCTTCACATTTCAGCAACTGACTTAAGTTAAAATGAAAATGTTTCACATATTTTAAAACAATACAATTATTTTAAGGGCAACAATCAAACCACCCTCTCTCATTAAGACTGTGTAGGGTGAGGACCATTACTGCTAGGTTCTCAATCTCTGAGTTTGCCTTTATCAGCTGGAAATCTTGCCATCGGTGAGCATATCTTTTCATTGGTTAGGCCCTGGGCCAAAAGGGGAGGGCAAAGCTACAACTAAAATTTCCCAGCTAATAAAGTTTAGGTCCTCACTTGGGTGGTTTTTATAATCGAGGGGATATTGTTGTCCTTAAATTGTGCAAAAGGAGAACCAACATCTAACGTTTTTAACACAAGGACGTCCTCTCAATGTTGCTGCCCCTACTGTAAAATAAAAGTGTAATAATACACTTTATTAAGTGTAATAATACCTTAATACACATGTTCAGCTGTTTTTAAATTTCTATAAATGTCATTGTTAAAAAATTTTTAAGGAAAATTACAAAACTGATGGTAAAAAGAAGGTTTGCCAATGGAATAAAATAAAACGCACCGGACAAATTATCACAACCCGAATGATTTTTCGTAATAGACCTCGTAATATGTGGCCAAAGCTCCAATACAATAC
Source organism: Hymenochirus boettgeri (assembly GCA_019447015.1). Classification (NCBI taxonomy): domain Eukaryota; kingdom Metazoa; phylum Chordata; class Amphibia; order Anura; family Pipidae; genus Hymenochirus; species Hymenochirus boettgeri. The sequence continues at coordinate 59,324 of JAACNH010001544.1, read as the reverse complement.
GTAGTATTAATACTTACACCTTTTCTTTTCTGACTACTTGAATAGGAGGGGTATAAATTCAGCAGGGTAGGTAGTGAATTAAAAGTCATTTTAAAAGTATCATTTTTTAGGATGTTTTAGGCACAAACAATTGGTGCTGGATTGCTGCATCATCTTTCCCAAAAGTAAATATTTTTTTTTTTTTGGTTTCATTATCATTTAACACCAAATAAAAATCCTTTGAAGATTCAAGACTTTTTACAGTTTTATATGGTAGCAGACGGCCACATGGGAAGTTCATGCAAAATCATAAAAGCTGCTATCATGAATGATAATATAAATATCATGATTTTGAGATAATTTAGTGATTCTGTAGTTCATGACATTGATGGGATCGGTTACACGCTGATCAAGAAGTACCACTCCATTCTTCAAAAAGATGTGCCACTAATATGGGAAAGGACTCATTTTCCGGTAGGGTAATCATGCATCAAAACTCAAAAGAAGTCAAAAGAAGAGGAAAAAGAAGAGGAAAAGATCATGGGCAGATAGATTTGTCACCACAATCACGAACATGCACACTGAGAAGCTTGAAAGGATAAACAGAAGAAGAAAATTCGGGGGGTTGTAATCTACTTGAAGGCACATTAAAATAATATTCTAACACCATGAGATTGCAATACCTGGGGGAAGGCAGCAATCCAGGTTTAGAGGTTCTTCATTGGTGCCCTGGGACATCCACAGTTCCTGCTTTCCCTTTGGGTTGTGGGATGTAGTTGGCACATGTGCAACATGTACAACCTTCTCTCCCATGGCGATCCGGTCCGGCCTCCTGCTTGCAAGCAGGGGCCGGACCTCAGAAGCATCTCTGATTGGCTGAGAGGCAGCCAATCAGTAAAGCGGCTGACGTCACTAGAAACATCAGGGGAGGGAAGACTTTGTAAGTACGGATCTTGTTTAGAGATGTCCGAACTTCGAAAAATCCGGTCCGCGCGAGGATCCGCGGATTTTCAGAAAAATCCGTAAATTCGAAAATCCGTGAGCGGACCCGTTAAAATGTATTAAAATATAAGTTCGGCAAAATCCGCATTAAAAGTGGTCTAAATAGCCTTGGTAATGTACACTTAATCACTCAGGGACCTGGGTAATGTCCTTAGAAACACGTATCAATGCCTACAATACCTAAAAATTACAGTCCGCTAGCGAGAACAGTATTTTTCGAAAATACGAGGATTTCCGTAAAAACGAGGATTTCCGTAAAAACGAGGACCTCCGTAAACCCGCGGATCTCCGAAAAACGAGGATTCCCGTAAAAACGTGTAATCATGTTAGCTGCCATTGGCTAATTTGGGTCATGTGGCTTGCTCCGTCTTGAAAATAATCCCCAAAAATTCGAGGATCTTCGGTTTTTCCGGGTCCTGGAAGATCGCAGATTCTCGTAATTGCGGAGATACTCGTATTTTCGAAAATTTTCGTAAAAAAAAAAAATCCGCGGTTCGGAAGTTCGGAAGGCGGAAAATCCGGAATAATCCGCCGTTTGCGGACGGGATAAATCCGCGGCGGATCCCGGTTCGGGTCCGCGAACCGGCCATCTCTAATCTTGTTGTTTTTTTTAAAGAAATATTGCGGTGGTTGGGGGCGGGCAGGGTTTACCTTCCTTACACCCAGAGGATTTCACACTAGGTGCTACGATGGCAGAGGATGGATACAGATGGTGTGTGTGTGTGGGGGGGGGACTGCACATGCCTGAGATATTGATGAGGACAAGGAATCAGCATGGAACAGATGGCTCACAGACAGCTTGGAGTCTTCAGTTTCCTGGACTTTAAAAAAGGCATTAACCTACAAAGTGGGACCAGTTTGGGGTTAAATTTTAGTTTTGGTGGTGGACATGCCCTTTAAGTCAATGAGAGAAAAATTCTGAAAATTTCCGCCTAAAATAAATAGCAAAAGTAACTTACTGTAAATGGTTCAGGGACCTGGGAAATGGTCTGGGGAACACGTATCAATGGCCAAAATCTTTAACATAAACACCGTCCAGTACCGGAAAATCCATGCGTTTCCTGTTTTGACATTCTGCGTAGTATTTCCCGAGATTTCTAGAAATTCTCGTTTTTTAAATTCGAAACATTTAACATTTTAGATTTTTATATGCTAAAATTCTGGATCGTTTGCTAATTATCTAAAACTGCATTCTGCGTTTTGGGAAAATCCGAAAAAGTCAGAAATTCGCAAAGTCCGAGTTCTGACAGATCTGTGAAATCTGCTTTAGAACCAGTTTCAGGTTTGGGTCCATATCTAGCGTTCATTTTATTTAAACCACAGTTGTTGCAGGACAATCTTGAACTTACTGTACACACTAAAGGACACTTGCAATTTTCAGTGTTGTAAATAATAAAGAAAATAAGTAATGATGGGATTTTAGGGAAGGATTAAGGCTTGCGATGACCTCTCCGCAAGTTATGCATGCATATAATATTAATTGCCTTGTAGAATTTGCATTATCGTATAGAGCAATTTAGTTGTAAGCGCGTCGAATGTGAACATGTTACAGTGTACATAATTGATGAACACAGAGTTTCAACCTGAGGGAGAGACCCAATTTACTGCCTGAAGATAAACCATGGCAAAAATAATTATATTTTAATGGACTGAATAAAAAAGTAAATTTCAGGAGCGTTGCATAGAAAGGAATTGAGAAATGAAATCCATCACATCAATAGAATGGTGTAAAATTCTTTATGCTGTTCTCTGCCCTATAAAGCTACCCTTGTGCTCTTTGTAATCCACCGAGAAACATTCTTGTCGCTGTTAGGAAGAGAAATGTCCCTTTGCCCCATAAAGTGAATTGCCTGATGTTATCTAAACACTGCAAAATGATAATACAATAAAGCAGGATACAAAGCTTTTGGCTGGAATATTTTTTGAACAGAAACAGAATCTGAAATAAGTTGGTAGATGTAGCACTCTAGAGAGCAAGACTCAACATTTTTCTTGCAGAGTTACAATATTATAGCGTGTAGTACAAGAGGTGATTGTAAAGCTAAAAGATACAGTTTACTGGAGATACTTATACAGACATTCTGTTGAGATACTGTGAAATTGTCTAATAAATTTGCCATAAATAGCAGATATTCCTTTGAGCTTCACGCCTATTATTATCTTTGGTGGATATTCTTCATATTGATTTAACTCCCATGATACTCAGCACAGGAAACATTGTAATTTAAATTAAGGGAATGCCAACATTGCAAAAACTTTTCTAGGTAAACTTGAGACAGATACGTTTATTTTTTTGCCATTAATCTGCATATGCAGATTTGGTTTCTATATGAATAACTGTATTCCACTTTAAAAAAAAACAGATTTCTAAAGCTTTACACATGTATGATTCTTTTGTCCAAATCAACAGGTGAATATTCAAAGACAAACTGTTTCAGCCACCAATCATGTGTGGCAGCTCCCATCAATGGTCATTCCTTAATGGCAAAAATATCACTTGTGTACGGTGCTCCACTGTATATCAATTTCAATTAGATTTATCATAGAGAAAATAATTTCATTTCCATTCCAATGCTCAGCCCTCTTGTGGATATTGGAATATAGCAGGAGGAGTGGGACTGAAGTTAAAAAGTAAGGACTGTGCAGTAGATTCCGGGACTGTTGGTGTGTATGTAAGAGTTAGTTCTGCCTGTACTGAGCGATATATGGAATAATGCACGGCTTACTTTGCAAAGGTTCTTAGGCTTGGGAGCAGCAATAGTTCTGGAAGCCCGGCAAGTTAAGGCGCTATGACTTACCTCATTCAATATCTCAGGAGCAAGGGACAAAGTAAGTATATTTACTTTTTGCGTGATCCACCGCTGCAGAAATGACAGGTCCTGACTAGAGATGTACTGTGGGTTCAAATAGAAGTCCAGACGAAACTTAAGCCTAGAATGTACCGTTCTTTTAGCTAACCCTCGAATGTACCATTCGCTAAGCCAGGAAGGATCGTTCGTTCGTTTGTGCAAGCCTTCAAATGTACCGTTCGCTAACCCTAGGAAGGATTGTTCGTTCGTTTGTTTGTTTTCGCAAACCTTCGTTATTATATGATTATTATATGGTTATTATATTTCTAGGTTATTATATGGTTATATGTTTATTATATGACTAGGCTATTATATGGTTATTATATGACTAGGGTATTATAGGTTATTATATGACTAGGTTATTATATGGTTATTATATGACTAGGTTATTATATGGTTATTATATTACTAGGTTTTTATATGGTTATTATATGACTAGGTTATTATATGGTTATTATACTACTAGGTTATTATATGACTAAGTTATTATATGACTAGGTTATTATATGGTTATTATATTACTAGGTTATTATATGGTTATTATAGTACTAGGTTATATTGTTATTATATGGTTATTATATGACTAGGTTATATGGTTATTATATGGTTATTATAACCATATAATAACCTTGTCATATAATAACCATATAATAACAATATAATAACCTAGTCATATAATAACCATATAATAACCATAAAATAACCTAGTCATATAATAACCATATAATAACCTAGTCATATAATAGATAGATTTGTCACCACAATCACGAACATGCACACTGAGAAGCTTGAAAGGATAAACAGAAGAAGAAAATTCGGGGGGTTGTAATCTACTTGAAGGCACATTAAAATAATATTCTAACACCATGAGATTGCAATACCTGGGGGAAGGCAGCAATCCAGGTTTAGAGGTTCTTCATTGGTGCCCTGGGACATCCACAGTTCCTGCTTTCCCTTTGGGTTGTGGGATGTAGTTGGCACATGTGCAACATGTACAACCTTCTCTCCCATGGCGATCCGGTCCGGCCTCCTGCTTGCAAGCAGGGGCCGGACCTCAGAAGCATCTCTGATTGGCTGAGAGGCAGCCAATCAGTAAAGCGGCTGACGTCACTAGAAACATCAGGGGAGGGAAGACTTTGTAAGTACGGATCTTGTTTAGAGATGTCCGAACTTCGAAAAATCCGGTCCGCGCGAGGATCCGCGGATTTTCAGAAAAATCCGTAAATTCGAAAATCCGTGAGCGGACCCGTTAAAATGTATTAAAATATAAGTTCGGCAAAATCCGCATTAAAAGTGGTCTAAATAGCCTTGGTAATGTACACTTAATCACTCAGGGACCTGGGTAATGTCCTTAGAAACACGTATCAATGCCTACAATACCTAAAAATTACAGTCCGCTAGCGAGAACAGTATTTTTCGAAAATACGAGGATTTCCGTAAAAACGAGGATTTCCGTAAAAACGAGGACCTCCGTAAACCCGCGGATCTCCGAAAAACGAGGATTCCCGTAAAAACGTGTAATCATGTTAGCTGCCATTGGCTAATTTGGGTCATGTGGCTTGCTCCGTCTTGAAAATAATCCCCAAAAATTCGAGGATCTTCGGTTTTTCCGGGTCCTGGAAGATCGCAGATTCTCGTAATTGCGGAGATACTCGTATTTTCGAAAATTTTCGTAAAAAAAAAAAATCCGCGGTTCGGAAGTTCGGAAGGCGGAAAATCCGGAATAATCCGCCGTTTGCGGACGGGATAAATCCGCGGCGGATCCCGGTTCGGGTCCGCGAACCGGCCATCTCTAATCTTGTTGTTTTTTTTTAAGAAATATTGCGGTGGTTGGGGGCGGGCAGGGTTTACCTTCCTTATCCAGAGGATTTCACACTAGGTGCTACGATGGCAGAGGATGGATACAGATGGTGTGTGTGTGTGGGGGGGGACTGCACATGCCTGAGATATTGATGAGGACAAGGAATCAGCATGGAACAGATGGCTCACAGACAGCTTGGAGTCTTCAGTTTCCTGGACTTTAAAAAAGGCATTAACCTACAAAGTGGGACCAGTTTGGGGTTAAATTTTAGTTTCGGTGGTGGACATGCCCTTTAAGTCAATGAGAGAAAAATTCAGAAAATTTCCGCCTAAAATAAATAGCAAAAGTAACTTACTGTAAATGGTTCAGGGACCTGGGAAATGGTCTGGGGAACACGTATCAATGGCCAAAATCTTTAACATAAACACCGTCCAGTACCGGAAAATCCATGCGTTTCCTGTTTTGACATTCTGCGTAGTATTTCCCGAGATTTCTAGAAATTCTCGTTTTTTAAATTCGAAACATTTAACATTTTAGATTTTTATATGCTAAAATTCTGGATTGTTTGCTAATTATCTAAAACTGCGTTCTGCGTTTTGGGAAAATCCGAAAAAGTCAGAAATTCGCAAAGTCCGAGTTCTGACAGATCTGTGAAATCTGCTTTAGAACCAGTTTCAGGTTTGTGTCCATATCTAGCGTTCATTTTATTTAAACCACAGTTGTTGCAGGACAATCTTGAACTTACTGTACACACTACACTGAAAAGGACACTCGCAATTTTCAGTGTTGTAAATAATAAAGAAAATAAGTAATGATGGGATTTAAGGGAAGGATTAAGGCTTGTGATGACCTCTCCGCAAGTTATGCATGCATATAATATTAATTGCCTTGTAGAATTTGCATTATCGTATAGAGCAATTTAGTTGTAAGCGCGTCGAATGTGAACATGTTACAGTGTACATAATTGATGAACACAGAGTTTCAACCTGAGGGAGAGACCCAATTTACTGCCTGAAGATAAACCATGGCAAAAATAATTATATTTTAATGGACTGAATAAAAAAGTAAATTTCAGGAGCGTTGCATAGAAAGGAATTGAGAAATGAAATCCATCACATCAATAGAATGGTGTAAAATTCTTTATGCTGTTCTCTGCCCTATAAAGCTACCCTTGTGCTCTTTGTAATCCACCGAGAAACATTCTTGTCGCTGTTAGGAAGAGAAATGTCCCTTTGCCCCATAAAGTGAATTGCCTGATGTTATCTAAACACTGCAAAATGATAATACAATAAAGCAGGATACAAAGCTTTTGGCTGGAATATTTTTTGAACAGAAACAGAATCTGAAATAAGTTGGTAGATGTAGCACTCTAGAGAGCAAGACTCAACATTTTTCTTGCAGAGTTACAATATTATAGCGTGTAGTACAAGAGGTGATTGTAAAGCTAAAAGATACAGTTTACTGGAGATACTTATACAGACATTCTGTTGAGATACTGTGAAATTGTCTAATAAATTTGCCATAAATAGCAGATATTCCTTTGAGCTTCACGCCTATTATTATCTTTGGTGGATATTCTTCATATTGATTTAACTCCCATGATACTCAGCACAGGAAACATTGTAATTTAAATTAAGGGAATGCCAACATTGCAAAAACTTTTCTAGGTAAACTTGAGACAGATACGTTTATTTTTTTGCCATTAATCTGCATATGCAGATTTGGTTTCTATATGAATAACTGTATTCCACTTTAAAAAAAAACAGATTTCTAAAGCTTTACACATGTATGATTCTTTTGTCCAAATCAACAGGTGAATATTCAAAGACAAACTGTTTCAGCCACCAATCATGTGTGGCAGCTCCCATCAATGGTCATTCCTTAATGGCAAAAATATCACTTGTGTACGGTGCTCCACTGTATATCAATTTCAATTAGATTTATCATAGAGAAAATAATTTCATTTCCATTCCAATGCTCAGGCCTCTTGTGGATATTGGAATATAGCAGGAGGAGTGGGACTGAAGTTAAAAAGTAAGGACTGTGCAGTAGATTCCGGGACTGTTGGTGTGTATGTAAGAGTTAGTTCTGCCTGTACTGAGCGATATATGGAATAATGCACGGCTTACTTTGCAAAGGTTCTTAGGCTTGGGAGCAGCAATAGTTCTGGAAGCCCGGCAAGTTAAGGCGCTATGACTTACCTCATTCAATATCTCAGGAGCAAGGGACAAAGTAAGTATATTTACTTTTTGCGTGATCCACCGCTGCAGAAATGACAGGTCCTGACTAGAGATGTACTGTGGGTTCAAATAGAAGTCCAGACGAAACTTAAGCCTAGAATGTACCGTTCTTTTAGCTAACCCTCGAATGTACCATTCGCTAAGCCAGGAAGGATCGTTCGTTCGTTTGCGCAAGCCTTCAAATGTACCGTTCGCTAACCCTAGGAAGGATTGTTCGTTCGTTTGTTTGTTTTCGCAAACCTTCGTTATTATATGATTTATTATATGGTTATTATATTTCTAGGTTATTATATGGTTATATGTTTATTATATGACTAGGCTATTATATGGTTATTATATGACTAGGGTATTATAGGTTATTATATGACTAGGTTATTATATGGTTATTATATGACTAGGTTATTATATGGTTATTATATTACTAGGTTTTTATATGGTTATTATATGACTAGGTTATTATATGGTTATTATACTACTAGGTTATTATATGACTAAGTTATTATATGACTAGGTTATTATATGGTTATTATATTACTAGGTTATTATATGGTTATTATAGTACTAGGTTATATTGTTATTATATGGTTATTATATGACTAGGTTATATGGTTATTATATGGTTATTATAACCATATAATAACCTTGTCATATAATAACCATATAATAACAATATAATAACCTAGTCATATAATAACCATATAATAACCATAAAATAACCTAGTCATATAATAACCCTTAATAACCTAGTCATATAATAACCATATAATAACCTAGTCATATAATAACTATATAATCTAGTCATATAATAACCATATAATGTAGTCATATAATAACCATATAATAACCTAGTCATATAATAATAACCCAGTAATATAATAACCATATAGTTCAAGCCGAACTAAGCCTTGAATGTACCGTTCGCTAACCCAGGAAGGATCGTTCGTTCGATAATGTACCGTTCGCTAACCCAGGAAGGACCATTTGTTCGATAATCCTCAAATGTATCGTCGAATGTAGCTTACGCAAAACCCGACAATTGCCCGCCTGACTTCAGGAAGTGTTTTAACACGTTTTAGTGACAGTGACATGTTCCCCAGACCATTTCCCAGGTGCCACAGTCATTTACAGTAAGTTACCACTGTTAGTTTAGCTGTAAAGCACTCGGACAGACTTTCGAACTTTCCGAAAATTTGAAAACGAACGAAACTCAACAGTTTCGAACATCTCTAGTCCTGACTGCTTCCTGGTTCTAATCAACTATAGCGTGCATGCGCGATAATGCGTGCTATAGTGGATTAGAAGCAGGAATCGGTCGGAGATTTTCAGGTCTGCAGCGGTGGATCGCGCAAAAGGTAAATATACTTACCTTCATCCCTGGATACTGAGATACTGATTGAAGAACAGAAGGTGAGGCATAGCTCCTTAACCACCCAGGCTTCAATCAAAACATCAAAGGAATAGTTCACTTTTCAAGTGAATTATTCCTATAACGTCATCAATTATCTGGTAATTGTAGCGCGTGATATTAAATCACGAGCACCGGTTGTGATATCCCTCCAAGGTTTATCCATATTATGTCAGACATATTAGGCATCACAAATTCAAAGGGTAAGTAAAGATAGAAAATTAATAAATTCTTACCCTCGAATGTTCAATAGGAACCATGTTGCTATCTGCAATAAAAATAACATTACAATAAATATATCTGAAATGATTAATCATATCAGACATTTTCAGCTCCTCTGCTCATTGGGTCCATTTGGTATCATTGTCCCCAATTTTTTTTATCTATCGTTCCCTTTTTTGTAGAAGTTTTGTCTTTGAATTTCCAGCTTGTGGATCCTGCTCCCTTGACTCTAATACTAGCAATGTAGCTGGTTACTATTGTGATTAGGGCTGGCATGTATCAGTTAGGACGGATGTATCAGTGTATGTAACTGCAGCAAAATTACCTATGTTGTTTCTATGTTCTCCGATCCTATTTTTTACATTTCAACTAGTCTGGCACGCATAGGCCAGGCCACATGGGCACTTCAACATATATATAATGATTATGCTGTTGCATTACATGGGTGTGAGATCTTATATCCCTTATTGGGGCTCAGTGGCATAACTAGGAATCACTGGGCTCCCGTACAATTCTATAATGGGGCTCCTCTCCCTGCTTCATCTACAGTGGTTTTCTGGGTGGAGGCTATATCTGTCATACGAAAAATAAGAAGATGGGGCCCCCTTGTTGGTAGTTGGGTCTTCTACTCTGGTAGTTACCCTCATGTCGGGGTGTCAAAAATGATCTCCTTTCATGCTCAAGTTGCCACAATTACACTGTAGGCAAGGGTAAGTTCAGAACTCATAGCAAACCCAGAGAGATGAATTATGGGATCTGAACCCTAGTACCCACCATTTAATCATCCAATAGGCAAAGCAAGCAAAGAGGTAAGAAAACACTTGTTATATGATTGTGAATGTTATTATTTAGTTCCCCTTAAAAATCTTATCGAAATAAAAATTGCCCACAGTGCTTTATATTAGCCGCTGCCCTAAACAGCTTACAATCTAATAACCCAATTTCCCTTATTATTTGTCCCTCTTTTGGATGCAATACAGTATTATACAAAAACAACACCTGTCTCACACAAAGCTTACATCGAATAAAAAAAGCATAAATTTTCATAAAAATACGAAAACAAACATAATTAAATGCATTCATCTTTTCATGTATATCTAACAGACAATTTATTATCAATGTGCTTTATGCAAGTCACACTGATGTTCAAAGCATCCTTCTAAGCATTCACATCAAAGGTAATACAAACGGAAAAAAATCCATTAATGCCCACAAATTTGCATGTAGCTACCCAGCATGCCTTGTTGCTGAGAGTTTGTTTAAATATTTGTAGGAATGTGTGTTTTTAGCTCCGTTATCATTGGCATTAATGTATTCTTCCTCTGCCTCCTGGGATATTGCAGTAAAATCTGGTTTTGGATTTTGGTTTCATTTTTTAAATAAAATATTCCAAAATTAATACTACTACCCTGCTACTGTACTATTTATCGAAGACTTAGGGTCATGGCCTTCCATTGGCGCTCCCGCTAGCATATGCCAATATAAAGTTAACTTGCAAGGCCTCTTCTATGCTCGCTGCACCTTGGCCCTTTTTCGCAAAGCACGCAATTACCATTTTTGGTGCACATCGCATGCGCTACGATAGGAAAGGAAGCGCAGCACAAGCGCACAGGGTGATTGGGAGGGGGGAGGTATTTTCCTTAAGCTCCCCTTTCAAGTATCTCAAGGCTTTTTACTCATCGCAAATTATATAATATAGCGATGCACAAACTCCATGGATTTCATTCTGTCTATGAGTTTGTGAATAAGAGCTAAGACACAGGATTTTGATAAGGGAAACCAAAATTATTCGCCCAAAAACCTGAATTTTCGATTTTACTACTTGGTTTCAGCTGTTAAAATGTTGTTAGTTTCAAAGTTAACTTTTGTGGCTATTTTTGACAGATGAAATTTCCTCGACTAAACTGATAATTTGGGACAAGGCTACGGTATATCCCTATACAATATACACATGTAAATACAAAGTGCACAGTACATTGTGCCTATTATTCGAAATGTATTATTCTAAATAAATAAAATGTAAAGTCTTACTGTGCACAGCAGTATATTAATCTGATATTCTCTCATTTCATAAAAAATATACCCTATGGAATATCTTCAGCGATTTCCATTTATTTGTATTTATGTACTGATGTGCATCATTAGCAATCAAACGGCAATGCTCTGTTGCATCCAGGCATCAAACGATGTTTTTTTTCCGCTTTCCTATGATTATGTTAATGGATTTTTTAACAGATTTCTGTACACACTAGTACATTACACCTATGTCATACCCAGTATATTATAGTTCAGTCTCCGCATACAAATAACTGGAGCTGATGGGGAAAGGAACGCTTCATCCTCATTCTAAATTCATTGAACCTTCCAACTCTGATTCCCCTAGAGAGCAAACAAACAGGGACAGAGACCAGAGCTCAAGGTTATATTTTGTATGTCAGTAGCATTAGCATTTGCTCTAAGGTTTCTGTCCAGATATTTTTTGTTACAGATTCCCAAAGAAGAAACTCATAAAGAACAAAAGGAAATAAAACTAGGAAGGAGACACGCAGTCTGTTTAATCCCGATACAGACGGTCATTGTATGTATCGTCGTAGAAAGAAACTACAACAGGAGGGTGTCCAACCTTTGCAGCCCTTTAACAGCCTAAAGCAATAGGTGTTGTATTTTGTATTACATAATAGCGCAAAACTTAACTGAAACGTTATTGCATTGGGTATGCTGCGGCCGGATTCAGATATAAATCAATGCATTAGATATGGACTAGAACTCGAACCCGAGTTTGAAACGGATTTTACAATTTACGGTCTTTTCAAACTTTTTAAGTTTTGGAGAATTTTCTACTTCCGATTTTTCGAAATGTTTAGAATTAGGGGAAAACATACATCAATATGTCCCAAATTCATCAATGGCAGCTATTTTAGCAGTGCCAGCCCCCTGTTACCCTACTGCCCACTTTCCCTTGCACGATGTATACTCTGAGGAAGAAAAGCCAATGTGGTGTGGGGTTTGTCCAGAGGGGCCAAGTCTGCCTGGCTCCTCAACAATGCTGGTAAACTCCAGTCAGCCTACTCTAACTCAATGGTTCTGCTGCCCCAAAGCATTACCCTTTTGCCCGCTTTCCCCTATATGATGAAAATTACAAAAATAAAGATTAAAGGCGAAGTTTAGTGCAAATACATGTGTATACTTGTTCTGGCACACATCTAGTGATTTCCTGGCTATGCATGGCTTTGGGGGACATCAACCACTATTTCTATATAGTATGTCCAGCACAGTTTAGAATCAAACAATTTAGTGCAAAAACCAACAGAAGGAATTTTCTATCGGGTTCCTGTGCAGTAAATACAAAACAACACAGACCCCGAAAAATTGTATATAAACCCACGTTAACCCATTATAGCTATTTTACCCAATAGCATTCTATATTGCATCTACCTGCAAATCTTTAATCCTTTCTCATAGATTAGACAATATACTAAAAAAAAGGTATTTTCATCTGCACTCATTGGAAGGTAAACATATTACCAGGTGCTTCCAGGGATACAGGGTACACTCATCCTGGACACCAGGAACACTGCATATTTTTTGCAATATCCCCTTATTTCCACCTGACCCAGGCTGCAGAGAGAGGTCAACATAAGACAAGCCCAAACTTACAGTTTTTCTTTCCCTTTAAACAAACAATTTAGACATGCAAAAAAATGCAGCGTTTCCTGTGCTTTTTCCATTTGTTTAATAGTGTTCTCCCAATGAGTACCATTAGTAGTACAAGGTTCACCTTCTGCACATCAATGATTGAGTAAAATAGGTGTTGTTGCATAGATAATGACCTGAAGCTAATGCCCGCACTGCAATAACCTAGAATTAATATAGATGCAAATGTAATGCAATTGCTTGGAATGAACTGCTTACTTTGGGGATTCTCACTCCTGCTGATTAAAGGCATCTGTAATATACACAAGTAATATTGTCTAATATCGTGCACAAGGAGTCTAGTGTTACATACAAGGCTGTTCATTCTGTATGTGAAGGTTCTATGGGATCAGATAATGGAGTTATACAAGAAATGTAGCTACCTGCCTGTTATTGTGATGATGATTAGCAGAGCCTGAGGATTAGCTACCTGGCTCAATTCACAGAGACTGTAGACAGTGAAGTTCTATTAACTATTGACTGTGAGGTTGCTGCATTTCTTCTATAGGGAAAATATAATGCAGAAACCTTTGTTAGATGAATCAAATTGAAAGTCACATAAACAGTACACACTGGACACACATTTACAGTAAACTACTGTATATATTATTTAAAGGAGAACTAAACTTAATTTTTTAAAAATCCTAATGTGAAAGCTTTCCAGAACACCTATACATTGAAAGACTCTTCTCTAGTTATTTGTATTTAGTAGATATACGTAATAGATTCTGTAACAAAGGAGGCTTCCATGTTGTTGCCAGTACAACTCATAACCCATGTTGGCTTCAAAGAGACACGCCCCCTGACTCACTGTCTCTATGCACCTGTGGTCACAGTTGAGTTGCTGGTGGTGCACCATGTAAATGCTGTATGTTTAGGAACAATCAAACCAAGAAGTCACAAGTTCTAATCTCCTAGTTTACTTATGAAACAATATAACATAGTCTTCTGCCTGAGTATATTGATTTTTTGTTTTTTTTTTTTCCATGTTTCTAGAAAAATATAGTTTATACATATGTACATATAGCAGCTCTGTTATTTATTTACCAACCAGCGTGAATTGCTGACAATCTCCAGTAGCAATACAAAATAGTGAACTGATTTTACTGATTTTTACTGAAATTCTATCTATTGCAAGTTCACTGGTGGCGTGAAAGACATACACTGCAAAGATTACTTCTTTTCTTTTTTGCATGAAAAGCAAAGGAATTTCTCATTGTTAGGGATAGGAGCATTTGTAATGTGTTTACACAAAAAACTGCACTGAAATCTGTTTTCTGTGTCAGAGGGAGGGATCTCTGAGCTGCAACATGATTAGCTTCCAGGAATCAATCAAGTGTACTGCGTACACTTAGCTGGGTGTTCCCAGATAAGGCACATTATGGGAGATGACCTCTAGTACTCACAGGTTATTTTCATAAATCACCCAGCATTCACAACAAAGGGAGAGATGAGACACAGCTTGCTGTGTGTTTGTGAATGTGCTCTGTCTATGGGGACAAGGTTGTCTGGGGACTTTAGTTCTCCGTTAATTACATAGCAAAGAATACACACCATTACAGAATGTATAGGGCAGTTGTTCTGCAGAATCCAATCCCCATAGACATTAATGGGATGGGTTCATCATACGCAGTGGCAAGGGGAGCCGCAAGACGCTGCCCCCAGAAGCCCTTGCTGTAAGGCCCACTACACATGGGTCAATTTGACACAATCTTTTGAACCAATGATCAAAACACTAAGTAGTCCGCTAGGCAGAGGAAATGTGGTGCTGCCAAATCTCACGGCCTTCTATGATCTGTTTCTATTGGTTGTGCAGTTATCACAACATCACTGTAGTTTTTTTTCCAGATGGCAAACTACTGATCAGTTTATTGATTCATATTAAAGTGATATATTTTTGACCCATTTGGGTGATAGTTCAGAAAATTGGTTGAACCATTTTTGCCCGATTGACTGACATATCACCCGGTTTAAACTTACTGTTAAACTGTTAGCAGAACTTACTTACCAACTATTCTGGGTCTTGCTATTTGAGATGCTCTTGTCCATGATCTGCAGGTGCAAAAGGTGCAGCTTCAACTGGACTATTTAACGTCTCCCTGAATAAAAATATAAATATTGTTTCATTCTCACTGCCTACTATACAACGTTGGTTAAAGGAATAATTTATAAATTGAACCTTAAATTCCCTCCCCCCTCCCCTAACATTTACACACATGCACCTACTATATTACAGAGAATCTATTGGTTCTGGCACAGGATCCTTGAAATGCTGGAATCGGGGCTTGTAAGTGAGGAATATTCACCTCCTTAGGAATTTTAAATCTATTTTCCTTAAATGTAAAGAGAGTTTAGAGACATTTTAAACAGAGCTTGGTTCTTATTTGTTTACCTGATATTGCATATTGAGATACAGTATACTGTAGCTGGCTTGCTCCTTGTTGGAAAAATCAAAAGCCCCCATGTGTACCTGCCAATAACAGTGCGCTTTCTATCCGCACACTTGGCAAATCTGCCATAAAAATTAAAAATCTACCACCAGCACCCAAACACCGTGAGAGGGTAGCTACAAATTTGGCTAATGACTTTGCTTCAGGAGAACTGCACATTAAGGCTGTGCATAAAATGTTTTATGCATTGAGCAAGCTACTTCTTCACACATTACTAAGTATCTAATAGGAAATAAATGGCAGATAAAACATATTTATGAACAGGGTATATTTTTATATTCATGGGAAATCCATACACAAGACACAAATCATAAAAATAAGTTACTTATGATCCTTTCTCAATGTGTAGTCCGACTTCATCTTGTTTCTAGCCTTACAAACTGAAAGCCAATCTTATTTTCAGGGCCACCCTTAAAACAACAAAAAAAATGGTCACTTGTCATCTATTTTCCCCTAACCCCAACTGCTATTTTTAACACTTTATTGCATGCATTTCTAACCAGATAGTTGATGATTAATATTGCCCCAGCTGATTACTCCTCACCCTGCTCAAGGAGTTTTTATGCAGAGGAGACGGCAGGGGAAACAGCAGTCCATCATTAGCTATCATGTCAGTATTCACAGCCTTGATTGACTGCTTGGGGGATGGGACATTTTGGGGACAAAAATAATCCTTAAATATCTGGTAAGTAATACATCTAACAATGCGCTGAATTTATTGGTTGGAATTGGGGGCAGGTAACTGACAAGTGACCTTTTTTTTTTTTTCTGTCGCCAGTGACCATGAGGAGGGGCTTTATATACAATCTACGGATGCCGCACGCAGCGCCACACCTGAAATCCTGGCTCTCGCGCGAGCCAGGGCGTCCCTCCATCAAGTCTCATGGAGCAGTGACTGACCCGGAAGAAAGCCCACCGCTGGTGCGCCCGGGAGAGAGGATGCTCTGATCAGTCACATTTTGTATAATGATCTATCCATGTCACTAATTCCCCTAAATAGCAGGGCTCTGCTGGAATGAAGGTACAATTTTCCTGTTAATCATATTAAAACAAACAAGAAATGTCTTCTTTGAAGGCATGGATCATTATCTAACAACAACCTGCTCCCTTTCACACAGACAAAATCTTGAGACTGTATTTATAAAGCAGCCTTAAGTAGTTTATGTTGTAATATTGTGCTCCTTATTGCCATTCAATGATTGGTATTCTTATTCTTATTATTCTTCAAGGATCATTATTTGAGATAATTAGGTTGTTATTTAATGAGAGGTACTCTTGTTAAAAGGATAAGTACATTCCAAAAATATCTCTTGTATTCAATTAGATCAACTGGACTTGAAGTTTAGTTCTTGAAGACATTTCGCTAGTCATCCGACTGGCTTTCTCAATTCAGAATGACTTGTACAAGAATCTGTGGCAATTATGTACCCTGGAAAATCCCAATTAGCATATCCAATCACGCCCTTAACACTTGGCTGTGATATGCTAATTGGGATTGTCCAGGGTACATAATTGCCACAGATTTGTGTACAAGTCATTCTGAATTGAGAAAGCCAGTCGGATGACTAGCGAAACGTCTTCAAGAACTAAACTTCAAGTCCAGTTGATCTAATTGAATACAACAGATGACCTGGATAAATGAGAACCTTCACAAGCATACACTCCAAAAACAAATGAAGTTTTAATGGAAGCTGAATCCCTAACTAACACTTCCCCTTTTTTATTTTTTTTTCTGGGTGCCTTTGGAGCCTACCTGTGCCCCAGTAAAGTACTGGCCATCTTGGTTCATGTCTGCAGTCAGGTAAGCTCCGCCCCCCAAGACTTGCTGGACCTTGTTTCTGGCTTGGATCTATAAATCCTGTAGCAGTTCCCTCCGTGCTCGCACATGCCACGGAGTTGTGCGCACGTGACATCATCACGCTGCGCACGCTGTTACAAGCTTGTAACAAGTCTCGGGGGGGAGATTACCTGACTGTAGACATGAACCAAGATGGCCAGCACTTTATTGCCGCACAGGTAGGCTCCAAAGGCAAAGGTTAGTTAGGGATTCAGCTTCCATTTAAACTTAATTAGTTTTTGCAGGGTACTTATCCTTTAAGTTGGGGATATGTTATTTAAGGAGTGGTATGCTTGTGAAGGTTCTCATTCATCCAGGTCATGGTATATCTGTTGTATTCAATTAGATCAACTGGACTTGAAATGTAGTTCTTGAAGACGTTTCGCTAGTCATCCGACTGGCTTTCTCAATTCAGAATGACTTGTACAAGAATCTGTGGCAATTATGTACCCTGGAAAATCCCAATTAGCATATCACAGCCAGGTGTTAAGGGTGTGATTAGATAGTGGCTAAGAGGTGTTATAGGAACGCCCAGAGTAAGGTGTTAAAACAGCATTGTACATGGCAGACAGTTGTACAGCATTGTACATGGCAGACAGACTTCTCTCTTCACTTGTATACCCACCAAGGAGGCTGTTGACATGGTGAGAAAACGGCTGGGCCAAGACAGCACTCTTACCAGCAGAACTGATCTCAACCCAGAACAGGTGTGTTCCTTGTTGGACTTGTGCCTGAATACCACCTATTTCAAATACAGGGATAAGTTCTATAAGCAAAAAACATGGATGTGCTATGGGATCTCCAGTTTCACCTATTGTGCCAACCCTTACATGGAGGAGGTAGAAACACAGGCGCTTAATACCTTTAAGGGCATAGCACCCAGCCACTGGTTCAGATATGTTGATGACACCTGGGTTAAAATCCACCAGAAGGAAGTACAAGCTTTCACAGAACACATTAATGCGGTGGACCAAAACATTAAATTCACAAGGGAAGAGGTACAAAACAACAAACTGGCTTTCTTGGACTGCTTGGTAGAAGTTAAGGAAAATGGTTAAACTGGAAGTAGAGGTTTACAGAAAACCAACACACACAGATCAGTATTTGATGTTGACTCCCACCACCCTTTAGATCACAAGCTGGGTGTCATCAGGAACCCTGCAACACAGAGCCGAGAAAATCCCCACTAGCACAGAGGCGAAGGCTAAAGAAATGAAACATCTCAGAGGAGCCCTTAAAACTTGTGGATATCCAGACTGGGCCTTGTCAAAAGAAGTAGAAGGAAAGAAAGAAACACAAATACCAACAGTGAAGGGGAAAAGCAAGACAGGAGAGAACATGGTCATCCCATATGTAGCAGGGGTCTCCGAGAAATTAAGAAGAATTTTCAAAAAACATCGTATCCCTGTCTGCTTTAAACGAACAAAACACTGAGGCAGCAATTGGTACATCCAAAAGACCCAATACCAAAACACAAGAAAAGCGACATCATATATGCGGTGCAGTGCGTGAAGAATGCTCTGATTTGTATGTGGGGAGACCAAACAGCAACTGCATCAACGTATGGCCCAGCACAGAAGAGCCAATTCCTCGGGGGCAGGACTCAGCCGTGTATCTGCATCTTAAGGATAAAGGACATACCTTTGAAGATTGTAATGTTAACATACTGGCGAAGGAACGTGACTGGTTCAAGAGAAGGTGTTAAGGAGGCCATTTATGTGTGAAAATAAAGAAACCAAGCCAAATAGAGGTGGGGGGTTTGACACCAACTGTCTGCCATGTACAATGCTGTTTTAACACCTTACTCTGGGCGTTCCTTAACACCTCTTAGCCACTATCTAATCACACCCTTAACACCTGGCTGTGATATGCTAATTGGGATTTTCCAGGGTACATAATTGCCACAGATTCTTGTACAAGTCATTCTGAATTGAGAAAGCCAGTCGGATGACTAGCGAAACGTCTTCAAGAACTACATTTCAAGTCCAGTTGATCTAATTGAAACAACAGATATTAAGGAGTGGTAATTTCATTTAGGAAGGGATATTCTTATAAGGGAGCAGTATAACTTTTAGGAGTAACAAGTATAATTTACTAACTGGTAGTGTTATTTAATGCTCCTTTTTTTCTGTTTAACATTTTTATACTGGATAGTAAGGTTTCCCCTATACTCCTGGAGTTTAGAAAAGACAGAAAAACTAGACTTGTGGTTTGAGATGGACTGGATTGTGGATCCGAACCTGGTTCCGAAGGCAGGTTTTAGAAATTCGCAGATCGCGGATTTAGTGGATTTTCCGGAATTCTGCTTTCTGGATTTTTACAAACCACGTTCGAAAATTTTATATTTAGAATATTTATATAAATCCTAGAAATTTCGAAAATTTTCTTAAATCCTGTCCCTGTTTCCCAGGTCCCTGAGTCAGTTACAGTAAGTTACTATACTATGACCCATTGATTTTAATGGGTCAGCCTGGGATTTTCAATTTTTTTAGACAATCTGCGAATCTCGAGCAGAACAGATTACCTCTACTCATGGAGAGGTCATTATATAAAAGCCACGTCCCTCAATAGATCTAATAGTTAAGAACAGAGAGTGTGCCTGTTGCTGGCAGCAATAGATTACTCCAAATACAGTAAAGTTGGAAATTATTTAGGAGGCTTAGGGCTAGGCCACCCTGCTGCAGGTTTTGCGTTTTTTGAGATTATTGGAAATGCAGCAACGCACCGAAAACATGTGTTTTCGGGTGTGTTGCGATTGCGATTTGCGTTCCGCGTTTTAAATTGCAATCGCATGCATTTTTCAATACTTAATGGAAAAAACGCTTGCGCACATGCAACGAATGAAATCGCATGCGATTCCGTGTGCAATTGCGTTTGCCTTGCAGGGTGGCCGTGCCCTTAGGTAACATTTTCTAGGCATTCATATTTTTTAAAAAAAAACTTTTTTGACTGCACTTTTCTTTTAAAAGTTTGCAAAATGCAAAATAAATATATTTTTTCTTTACTAAAACACTGCACAATTTACTGTAAGGAAGCCACTTCTAGAGGGTGGTAGATTCCTTTTAATGCCAGTGTTTGAAACTTTACATAAGTGAATGAGTCACCTGTAAATAGCTATAGCTATTAAGTGTGATTCTATAATCATTGCTTCTGCCTGCGCTTTGCTAAGCACTTTGGCTGTACAAACATCAAATCACTGCTGGTTCATGATTTACAAGCATCATTTCCTTAAGTTTGCTAGAGTGTCTGAACAATAAAAACAATATTATTTCTCAGCAAGAGGTCCTCTAGGGTAGGAAACTCAGTCTCAGTGCATTTTGTCTTAATTCTGCAAAACAATTGTCTAAGTCGCCTCTTCACCATTTAATAATTTAAAAAATATATATCTAAGAAATGGCTCACAATGTACTTTATCTGGGTCTTAGAAACTTTAGCTGAAAGATCTGCATATAGGTATATATACCCTGTGACCATGACAAATGTGTCTAGTTATACAATCACCGGTTCATGTGATTTGTGTGATTAGGAAAGGCCTCAGTTATTTGAGGGGAAGTTTTAACACATTTTCCAGAATCCTTTTCACTGTTCCCTACTCTGTGTCTATTACTGTATATTACCGTATCTTACCTCTTATAAGATTTGTTATGTACATATACATACACCAAGGCATCCTCATTGGTAATCACTGTTATAATCTTGGGAACAGTTGATATAAAATATCAATCTTTAGAACTGAAGTCGGCACTTACTTGACACCTTAAATGTATATGCTTTTCCTTGTAAAAGTCTCAAATATTCCTTACAATGAAATGTTTTAAAATGGGGTGGAGCACTAAAGAAAGCATCTTGTTAACATACTCACCAACCTATTCAGGGGTGGGGCATGGAAAAAACATCTCACCATGCCAGTTAAAGCAGACTTAAGCAAAGCTGGGTAAAAAAATCATGCTATATAAAATGGGTGGTTGGTAACAAACCATTTTACCAGTACGTGGATACATTTTAACATTCATTATAGTGTTTACGTTTAGGGTAAAGGAAAGAACCAGATAAATTAACTATGAAGGAGTTTACAGGGGAAATAAAGTCTCCAGACTATATTCTCACAGTAGACCAAGCACATTCACAAAGATACAACAGGCTGCATCCTCTCACCTCTTACTTAGCTGTGGCTATTGTGCAATTTTTGAAAATAACATGTGGGTATGAGGGGTTAGCTTCCATAATCTATTTTATTTGTGTGACACCCAGCTCAGTGTATGCTGCAGCCTTGCCCCTAGAAGCTATCAAACAACAGCACAGAGACCCACCTCTGGTATTCACAAATCACACTACATAAGATCCTGCCTCTTAACAGTCTTAGATCTTAGTTTATTTCCTATCAAGCACTAAGGGGGGGGGGGGGCATAAATCCAGGGATTTGAATCTGTTACAACATGGGCAGTGTGTTTCTAAAATAAGTATTTTAGACTGATGAGCCACCCCAGCATACATAATAAAACAGGTACATGTAGATACAAAAAATAAAGAATAAGAGGCAGTAAAATCAGCTGACTATTTTGTATTATCCCTGGAAGGCTGTCAATGCACAATGGCTGGAAAATAAACTGCATGGGCTATGTGTTGTACTGGAAACAATGTGTAACACAAAATGTGGTTAAAATTTCCCTTCGCAGCTTTATAAATAACCCCCAAGAATTTGCTTATACAAAAACGATTGGGAAATGATTGTCTCAGCATTTGATTTTACCAGTCTTTTTTACTCTTCCTAATTTGGTGTTATGTCCCCATTATGTCAAATTATTATTATTAGCACTGCCAGCATAGATGGTTTTATTAAGACTGCCTTTTTTGTGCTAACCTGACAATATTTATGTCTGCTACACATCTTCTCCTGAAGGATTGTGGGAATAAATATGTCTAAATAGTTTAACATCAGACCAAAACAGCTATTAGATTTTCTTTGATTAGAATACGAGAGATTAATGACTGAGAATATGGAGAGCTGTAAAAATCTATCTTTATTACTAGAGGTTAAATTTAAAAGCTTAAAATTTAGTACCAAAGGGGTAAAGGGAAAATGCAGAATAAATTGTAGCTTTATCAACTGTAATTAGAATAATAATCTATGTTCCCTGCTCTAGCAATACAATACAATTAAGCCTTGATGTAAATGCATTCATAGTTAACACTTGCAGTAAAATACCAATTAAATAATTTAAAAAAAGTTATAAAAAAAAGTGACGAGCAGAGAAAATTCCTTTTTCCCCCATTAGTTTATGGGTGTTTCTTACCAGATATATATATATAATTTAGAGGCCTACAGTAGCTCAGTTTCCTGTTGTTTTTAGATTGGGATAAGATATTGTATGAAATGTACTACACTACCGATTACTTAAAATCATTTTTTTTTACAAAAAATGAATGGTCGATAGGGCCTAAGGTTTTCTAAATTAAAGGGGAACTAAATTTTCCAGACAATATTGTCCCAATAGAAAGATCACATTCATAAACATGCAAAAAGCTATGTCTCATTTTTCCCTTTGCTGTGGCCGCATGGTGACATAGCGTCTCAACAATTTCTCTGTTGCAGCTGCAGGTCCGGTCCCTTCTGCTTACTATATAACGAAAAGGCGCGGAAGACAAGCAGGAGGAAGCTATGGGAACGAGAGCTGGTAAATAAATTTAGCTGTTGATTTGAAGCAATTTGATCATGTGAGGTCTAGGTTATGGGAGGTTTCAAGCGCACAAAAGAGTTTTTGTTTAGGGCGTGGACATACCATTAACCCTGTGGGTAGTAGAGGTCAGCTCACATGATCCACCTTAAGTGGGTGACACCCAGTTAAATGTACACATTTATAGTAACATTTAAGTAAAAAAAAAAACTTTATACCTATAACCCATCAGATTTATAATGTGGAACACTAGTACCTTTAGAATCTTTAGCTTTTGCTTTGAAGAAAATGAAAGGGAGAAAAAGTCTGGTGATTTGAACTCATTGTGGCTCATTTACACAGAGCTGCTGGGCAGTTTTATGGAGTTAAAGTCACGCTTACCAATTCAATATCGGTTAGAGCAATTTTAACTCCATCATAGCGACAATCCCGATTCAATATCACATTTGCGCTACATTAAGCACAGGTATTTAAGCTAATATTAAAATAACAAGGTGAGTAAATCCCTTTCGGGGTTTACGCACAGTCACAAATGTGGTACTGGCTCTGGCTAACTCTCCGCCATTACCTTTTAGAACTTTTTTAAATACATATTTAGCCTGATTAGCCACCACTGCAGATGCAAAGAATATCAGAAAATGTAGAAGATTTATCTTTTTATAGGAACAAAATAAAAAAAAAATCAATGAAATGAGGTGAGTATTTTGTATTGACCCTGAAAGGCTGTATGCAATTAACACTGTCTGGTAAATAAACTATAGCGTAACAAGCACCTTTCTAAGTCTTATCAGGGAATTCCATATTGGTGTGGAGACATCTGTATAGAAAACTCTCTGTACAAAGTTACAATGAATGGTGGGGTCAGGGATTGTGGCTTTTTGATGACTACATGGACAGTGGGTTATACTGGCATCAGAAAAGCCTTCTTAGTTACAGAATCTATAACTTGTACAATCACTAATAAAGAGGAATCTTACAATGTATAGGTTTGTGGGAAAAGCTTATTCATTAGGATTAAATAAAAGAAGGGTCACACAATTTTTTTGCCATCCCACTTCCCCTTCTGTGCCTCCATTTGGTGGGAACCAAATTATTACCACTACCAGTGTGTAAGTTCTCTAAAGTTGAGATTACCCATACATGTGAAAATTGCTATATGTGGTTAGTTAGTCGGCTGTGCACCTATATATGTAATAATCATATAGGCTCCCTTTACTTAAAGGGAATGTCCACCCCTCTGGGAAAAAATGTTTTATTTTATGCAGGACCCCCCTAAACCTAGTTCCCGATCCAATGCCACTTTCAGTCTCTCTCCACAATCTGTGGCTGCTGTGTTCTATTTCTGCTCCCAAGCAGCCGCAGTGGAGGCTCATCCAGAAATGGCAGTCAGTGATTGCCCGTGACGTCACTGGAGCGCGAAGAGCAGAGCCACGGCGGTGGATCACGGAGCTTGAAAGTATGAGATCTCTTGCTGGGAGCAGATTTAAAGAGTATAACCATAACGAACTCCAGTTTTAGGGGGCTCCTCCATAACATACTATTTTTTTCAGAGGGGTGGACATTGCCTTTTAATTAAAGTGGCTGATACTGACAAACAGCAACCTTTCGGCAGTTCTGCCTCCATGCAGAGCGTGTCTTCCCATTGGCTGCATTGTAAACTGTCACTGGCAGTGGCAGAGAGGAGGATCGGACCTCACCCTGGGTACTATGGAGGAAGAGGAACGAGGAAAAGGTGAGTATAATTGCCCTTTAAGTGTTTTAGTATAGTATTTGAGGTTGAATATAGATACACTGTATGTCTATCCAGTTCAACCTACTCAGGAAGATGAAAAAAACCCACTAGAAATACTGTATGAAGGGGGAAAAAATCCTTCCTGACTCTAAGTGGCAATCGGAAATATCCCTGGATCATCTCTACTTTATGTATCAATACCTGTAACTTGCAACATTCCTTGTTTTCAGAAACTCATCCAGCTTTATTTTGAAACTATCTAATGAACCTGCCATCACACTTCCAATGGAAGACAGTTCCATAGCTTTACCGTTCTCACAGTGAAAAACCTTTTCCGAACTTGAAGACTAAACTTCTTTTCTTCAAGTCTTAAGGGATGTCTGCGTGTCCTCTGACATGTTCTATTGGTGAACAATGCCCCAGATAGTTTATCGTATGGCTTGTTAATGTATTTATACACAGTAATCATATTATTGTACGCAAGCGCCTTTTCTCTTGTGTGCATAATTGTAACTTATACAATCTGTCTTTATATTCAAGCTCCCACATTCCCTTTATTACTGTATTTTAGTTGCCCTTCTCTGAACCCTCTCCATTTCCAAGATGTCCTTTTTTTACACAGGATTCCAAAATTGCACTGCATATTCCAAATGTTGTCTTACCAATGGTTTGTAATGAGTGAGAACATTTTTCTTCCTTGAGTCCATATCTCTCCTTATACAAGACAATATATTGCTGCCTCATGCTGTTGCTGCCTGGCACTGCTTGCTACCTTTAAGCTTGTTATCCACCAAAACTACAAAATCCTTTCCCAACAAGGATTCACTTACTTTTCCCTATTAATTAATGGTGCCAAACTTTCAGTCTTCATCTTCTTACTATTAAAGGGGAGGGGTGCTCTTTGTAAAAATCGGTATCTTGTGCAAAAAGTACCAAAACCTGGACTTCGTTTTATTTTTAACCTTTAATTCTGCTCCCAGCAACAGATTTTATACTTACAAGCTCCTCGATCCACCGCCGCGGCTCTGCACTCTTCCGGGTAAGGCTGTCAGTGTCAGCCGTGACAGTGACGTCACGGCCAATCACTGACTGCCATTCCCGGAGCAGTCTCCACTGTGACTGCTCAGGAAAAGAAAAAGAACACAGCAGCCGCAGTGGAGAGGGAGTGAGGAGACCGGAAGCGGCGGTGGATCGCAGTGCTTGTAAGTATAAAATCTCCAAAGTCCAGGTTTTGGCACTTTTTGCACAAGATACTGATTTTTGCAAAAAGGGGTGGACAGTCCCTTTAATATACTTAAAAAATTGTTTAGGGCTTGTGATGCTTTGTTCAGCGATCCTAACTTCATAACTAATTTTAGCTTGATAATTGCCTTCTTACAATCCTTGTTCCAGCTTTTATAATTCCTGAAGGTTTTCCTGTTTTGTTTTTAGAGAAATGGTAGTTTTTAAAGAATACTACAGGAGTTTGATAGATATGAGTCCCAGTTTAGAAAACAATCCTGGTTTCTATTCATAACTAATGTTTTTGAAAATCCAGGGATCTGGCAAGATTTTTGGAAAATTCAAAAATCGGTCAGAAATTCAAAAATCGTGGTTGAACTTCAAAAATTTCTCGGCCGATGCAAAACTAGAAGGGGGCGTTACATACCTTTGTGAGATCCCATAATGCATTAAATCA
The DNA here is from genome assembly GCA_019447015.1 of Hymenochirus boettgeri. Taxonomy (NCBI): domain Eukaryota; kingdom Metazoa; phylum Chordata; class Amphibia; order Anura; family Pipidae; genus Hymenochirus; species Hymenochirus boettgeri. The sequence goes on along the minus strand of JAACNH010001544.1, from coordinate 32,761 downwards.
CTTTTGCGAGATTTACTGCATTTCGGGATTCAGGTCAGGTAAGAAGCACTACTCTGCACCTCGTCCTTAAAGGTGTTAAATTTTGCACTGCAAAACTTAACGCTGCTTATACTACATAGGATAAGCCATGCTATTTCCAAAAAGTTTTGGAAATAGCGAGGCCAGTTCTCAATTAGTGAAAAAAAAAACACGCTAACCCAATAGTACATTGTGTAGCATGGGTTTTGCAATAATTCAGCCCCAAAATGGCTGATATAGAATTACCCCCCAAAAAAACTTCGCTCTGTGCAATTAATTGTCAGTAACCAATCATACTTTAGTTCTTTACCAGTCTACTGCAGTTAGTTAAAATCTGATTGGTTGCTGCTGATTTACAGAATAGACAAACATTTGCACCTCCTATTTCACAAGCACCTATATTTATAAATAATCCAAGTCTAATTACATTGGGTATAAAATGTTATAGGAAAATTGTACTGACTAATTACCTCCTCGCCCTTGCATGAACATTCCCCAGTGTTTCCTTGAATGTGCCATTAACTGTATTTTTTGTGCGTCATTTGTATGTTTAATGAATGAAAGGCTCAGCTACAGAACTCAGAGCTTTTTCCTATGCTGTACGTCAGGTTTACGCAGCAGCCGAGCTTAACAGTGCTGGAAATTCCCAAGCCACTTGGCAGGTTTTGAAGAAAATAAGACTTTTCAGATAGGAAGGGGCCATCCTATTAGTGTGATAGGCATAGGCAAATTGTGAAGGGAAAAAATGGAAACCAATTTTAAGGAATCTGTCATTGGGAAAACACTGGCTATGCCAGGCTGCTCAACCGTGTGACATAAACAGCCACCCCAGCTCAGGATGGCAGGGATGGAAATGTCGTCTCCCTCTCAGTCTCTAGAAAGGAAGTAAACATTGCTCCATTAGACCAAATATTAAATGTCCAGAGTGTCTCACGGGCTGGAAGGCGATTGGTCAGTTTGTCAATACATACAGTGTTTTTGTCCTGTCATCGAATGGAAATGAGATTCCTTCAATATTCCCTTTTGTTTGGATCGGAATAGAAGCCAATGAAGTAGAAAGGAGTTAATCAGGTCAGATTCATTCAAATTATGTGGAACCTTATTCTGTATTAGCTTTGATTCTGCAGAAAAGCCCCATTCAGTGTTGGGCAGTAAACACAGACGAAGCAGGAGAGATAGAGACGGTGTATGGGAATTATTTTTATTATAGCAATAAATGTATCTGGGAGACGTTTGATAGAGCAATCTGGTAAAATCTGTAATCGCTATTATAACTGTAATTTAGGCAAATTCCATAAGAGTCATTTATTTAAATCTTTTGGTCAAAACTTTTCAATATCATGAAACAAAACTAAAGGAGAATCAGAGATTGATTGCATTTGTTCTAAACAGTAAAAACAAATCTTACTATATCATTACTATTTCAATGCAACTGTTACAATATTAAGTTAAAGTTCATTCCATATCCATTCATGCCGTCTTCTCTTCAGCAATATAGTATCAAGTTGTATTATGCTTTGAGATACAGTGTAAGGAACTTACATGTAAGCCCGGTCCAGCGCCGACTCATGGGACATCGCGTCGAGGGGGGTGATGCGGATGCACGTTTGTGAATCTCGCGATCTCGTGCCGAGACATCACCACGCAAATGTGCCAGCTGGCATGAAAATTTAAATAGAGCCTCCTTGCCCTTGCGCCCATTTGTCATTTCTAGTGACGTCCAGTGTCCTTTCTCCTGTTTCTTTGCCTAGAAGCCAGGTTCAGGTCTTCATTCTTCCAGACTCCACTATCCAGTTAACCAGTATCCAGTTTCCAGTTATCAGTCTCTAGCTATCCAGTATCCAGTGTTCCAGTATCCAATTACCCAGTCTTCAGCTATCCAGTATCCAATTACCCAGTCTTCAGCTATCTAGTATCCAATTACCCAGTCTTCAGCTATCCAGTTAACCAGTATCCAGTTTACACTTATCAGTCTCCAGCTATCCAGTATCCAGTGTTCCAGTATCTTGTTACCCAGTCTTCAGCTATCCAGTATCCAATTACCCAGTCTTTAGCTATCCAGTTAACCAGTATCCAGTTTACACTTATCAGTCTCCATCTATCCAGTATCCAGTGTTCCAGTATCTTATTACCCAGTCTTCAGCTACCCAGTATCCAGCTAACCAGTATCTAGTTTCCAGTTATCAGTCTTCAGCTATCTAGTATCCAGTGTTCCATTATCTTGTTACCCAGTCTTCAGCTATCCAGTATCTAGTTTCCAGTTATCAGTCTCCAGCTATCTAGTATCCAGTGTTTCGGTATCCTGTTATCCTGCATTCAACTATCCAGTTTCCAGTTTCCAGGTATCCTGTTATCCAATCTTTCACTATCCAGTTTGATCCTATTATCCAATCTGCAGCTATCCAGTTTTGCCAGTACCCAGTTATCCGGTTCCTGCATCCATCACCATATCAGCCTGTCCCTTCTTCGTTCCCGACTCCGAACAGCCACCCACGTATCTCTCTGATTCAAGGTCCTGACAAATTATTTCCTCCTCATCTGATTAAAAGTAAAGGTTCGTACATCTTAAATCTTCCTCTTGCTTCAATATCCACTGTGTCTGGGTGCCATTACCCTGGTCCATAGATAACAGAATGTGTCAAAACCTTAACTAAAGCATTTCAGCTACTCTCCAGGCTGGCGCCATGGTCATTGTATTAATCTGCTACTAAACCATGTCAGACACTCTCAACATAGGATAACCCTGTGTAAATAGTAGGAAACACTACTATTGGATATTAATGTATGGTGTAAAGTGTGTACTTACAACACAGACCCCAAAACAGCTGATAATGCTTGTTATACAGATTATCATTCAATATGTTTTAAATAAATAGCATTAATTGAAGAACGGGAGATAAAGGAGCTAGGGCTTATCCTTTAAACTGTCATTTCTGACACAGCTCCCATTACAACTTTCCACATCAACATATTTTCTCTGCATCTTAGACCACTGATAATTAACCTATTAGAAAGTTTCACAAGAACAATCATTAATTCAGACTGCTATGTAATGGGTAAATCCCTATCATTTAAAGGAAAACTATAAAAGAAAAACGTTCATGTTTTAAAATCCATTATTTCCCATTAGCTTAGTAATACACTCAGACATTATGCAGCTTGGAAATAATTGGTTAAATTACATCTATATATACAGTTAATATCAGACAGTTGTCCTCTGGCAGCTGTCGGCACACAAATGAGGGTCCTGCACACAAGGAGGAGGAGGACATTTTTGGGGTGAGAATGTCCCTTGGAGTTAATGGTAGGTCCCTGTTTCTTATCTGTCATTATAGAATTTGTTTCAACATCCATAGGAATCTATTGCTTCTCCTGATGATAGATTTGCTTGATTAAAAAGCCCACAAATGCTAATTTGCAATTATAGAGAAGTGAAATAGGGCTATTCTGGCATCATTGTTTATAATAAACATCATTATTTAACATAAGAACCACCATCCACCACATATCCATTTATAGCTGGTATAGGACCTTTTAATAGGTATTCCAGAATAGTATAGTATGCATTTCAGATATCCTATCGATTTGAGGAATTACTAAACCTATTGTGCTATTTTCTTATATGCCTTAAAGTGTCTGGTTTCATAAACACATATGGAGAGAGGTCAATTTGAAATAATATTTTCCTATTTAATTTTTTCATGAAATAGGTAAATAATGGCCAATAAAAGGCATGTGATCCGCACAACAAAATTAATGGACTCCATTGCAACGCAGCCAGTAGGGCTGGCTTCATAGCCCCACACTGGAATATGCTCAGATTGCAAAATGCAATCCGAATCGCGGCACTGGGGCCTAACCCTTACCGCAGTAACCAAGCTAAAAGCTAGCGTCTTATTGGTTGCTGCAAATTAACAGCACAAGCAAACTTTTGCACCCCCTCTTAAACAAGCTCCTGCTGCACTGGACTTTGCATCTTGTATATCGCTGAAATCAAATGTATTATATACTGCAGGTAAAATAGTTGACCTTGATGGGCATTTTTTCATCCTCATAACTATACAATATCATCCTAAATTTAATACTGTTCTTGTTCGAACCTTTTCATCTATAGATACGCTCTAATGATTACTTTGATATACTCAAAGTAAAATTCTACTGCTTCTGTCTCTGTAGCTCCATGGAAATTCTGAATGTTGCAGTAGACAATACTTGTAAACGAATAAACGATCGCTTGATAGCCTAGGAAATAAGGTATGGTATGAACAGCTGCTGATTACAAACTTGCATGCAACAGCATAACTTTAACCTTTTCTGTATCCTAATTGCGCAGTGACCGTACGTGCCGGAGCGAGAGCGATTAATCTTTAGAAGTCTGTTTTAATGAATGTGATGGCGAAAGATTTAATTAACGCGTTAGTGAGCATTTGAAAGAATAATAAGCTTCATGTGCATTTTATTAATGTGATAATTTCTGTCAATAAGATTCCCGGCAGTGACGAAAGATGCTTTTGGAAATATTCAATTCAGTGTGGAAAATGGGAGTTTAGCTTTGTGGCTTGTCTTTATCTGTATGTTATAGAGTTTTGTCTACAAATCAGAGATTTATTTTGTCTGGATTCTCTTCTAGCATTTTTTATCTTTTAAAGGGCATGTCCACCCATTATAAAAACTTTTTACACAATGTAGTGGATACCCTGCCACCCCCAACCGCTATATTTACAACTTTAAAATCGCTCTCCTTTTTTACTTACACCTCCTCGATCCTTCCCAATGAGATTTTTCCTAATCACCACCGTACCTTTTTTTTTTTGATCTGCCCCTATTTCTTTAGATATCCAGTCTAAAACATGTTACATTTCAGCTGTCATTCAAGCGCCCTAAGATTTATCAACTCTTCTGTTATGTGTAGTTTTGCTGTAGCTGGAATGGTGACAGTTAGTAAGTGAACTGCATGGTGGGAAATTCCCTTTCCCAGTGCTGCCTCATTGGGATTACTGAGCATGCTTGCCCTCACAGAGAGTCAGATAATCTGGCTGACTGAGAGACTGAGCAAAACAAGTACTGGATTGAAGTCATGCAGCAAAACAAACACATCAGTAAGAGTAAGTGCTACTTACATGTATTTATTTATAGAATGAAATAAGGGAAAGTTATTTTTCAGTGTTCAATTCCTTTAACAGACCTCTCAGATATCCACTTAGTGACCGGCCCATGACCTCTCTGTAATCAAGACTTAGCAGTGAGAAAAACAATCGTTACTGATCAATCAGGAAAAAACATAAACCTGCCAATTAAAGGATAATGTCAGAAAACCCTTCCTCTTTCTCTCCCTTCTATCTCATTAAAGTACCCAGGGTGAGGACATGAACTGCGTGGTCCTTACCTCTGGGATCACAATAGATCACAACTTACCTAAAGTTTGGCTCACACAAGCCAGGATTACAACTATCTGCAAAAAGTATAATATGTACTCAGTCTCATTAAATGTTTAGCTCTTTAGTTCTCCTTTAAGCTTTATCTGCAGCAATATGTATGGCTCAGAGTCCACTCTTGCTTACCTATCAGTGTAGAAACCAAATAGATTGTCAGCAAAGGACACCCAGAATGTCAGATACTGCTGCTGTTTAATATATATTGGATTGCTGCTTTCCAAAGCAAATCCAGGCAATTCACTTTAGGCAGATAAATGGATACTGCAGACAATATTGTATTCTGTCTCTTCTTGGCTTTAATAGATCCTGTCCCATCAAACTCTCATTTATGTGTCACTAACAGCATGATCTAAAGCTATACACCTGTTGTGCCCCCACCATACCTCATTTAATTAAACCCCCCTGAAGAAAGATCAATGTTTTCGAAATTCAGAGCAGTACAGGTTGTTCCAGAAACAGGTAATGTGAAGATGCCCCAGCAGGAGATTAATAAAATTACAGTTACTAACATTCACTATAATACCAATCAATAAAGAACAAACTGGGAGATCTTTTAGGCTTAAACAATTGTGGACTGGATGTTAAAACAACAATACAAGTTGGAAGCAAAAGCAAAATAGGATTAAAAAAAATGTTTATATGTATTTAGTCTTATTAATTCTCGTCTGCTGCGTTCAGTGCAGTGAAAGGGATTTTTTTTCCCCTTTCTTGTGCGTATGTGTTTTATAGACATGTTAAAGGAAGTGCACAGCTGGTAGAAATTCACCTTCCCACTCATGTTACATTTTCCTTTTATGGCTCCTATGCTTACAGTCAATGGAGATTAGTCTATGACATTTTGAAGGAAATAGAGGAGGAAATTTTTTTTTTTTAACAATGAGAAAATGAAAAATATTTAAAGGTTATCTCCACTGATAAAAGTCACCTGGGTTGTAAGGATAGAAATGTGTAAGGTGGATATGTACCTGCAGTATCCTGTGTCTTTGAGCAGAAGTTTAGAAGAAATCCAATGAGTTTCTCCCTTAACGCTGTGGATGGTGCAGGTCCGCCCACTTTCAGTGACTGCCTGCCTGGAAAATGTCCGACGCGCTTGTTCCTTTAGTGCATGCGCAGAGTGGGTGAGGATGAGTTGGGACTGCTGAGTTCACTAATTAATGGAGTGATCAGGTACTACCTTTTTCTGTCTCCCAATACACCCTCTCACATCTGCTTGTGTTTCTCTCCCACCCCTTCCCATACCAGATTGCCTCATATTCCCAGCATCCTCTATGAAATTAATCTTAGATCACTTTTTCAACCACCCCTCTCAGAGTTAGACACAAAAAATCTTTATTACAAACAACACAAGTTCCCCTGCCTTTGTTACAGTATTGTGGGAAGAGGGTTTTAACTTTTCCTCCCCTGTCTCACTCTGCATGTTCAGCTGTAAAAATGAACTTAGAGAGTCAGGGATATCTTACTGCAGCCAATTGGGTGTGTGCTACCATGATGATGCACATTGAGTGACAGCACCCCCAGCACAGGGGAAGACACACTCCCAGGAGCTAGCACAACGAAGGGGAATCCTGAAAAAAAGGTAGGAGGAGGGTTGGGGGATGGTGTACGTTAAAATAAACCAAAAAAATGCTTTTTCCTCAGTGGAGATACCCTTTAAAGGGTATGTCCACCCTAAAATCGAATTTTTTTATATACGATCCCCCCTGGGCTTCCAGCCCCAACCGCATTATTATTTTTTTTAGAAAGCCCCCCAAACTCTACTTACCTCCCCTCTTTCCTGCGCCGCGCTCCCGGCCCTCTGCTTGCGAGGAAATGCAAGCAGGGGGGCGGGACCGGCAGCCGCGTCTGTGATTGGTTGAGCGGCAGCCAATCACGGACACGGCTGCCGGCAGCTCACTTTCGCGTAGGAAAGCGCAGAGGTAAGTAAAAGATTAGGGAGCTTTCTAAAAATAAAAAATATGCGGTTGGGGCTGGGAGACATGGGGGAATACTGTATAAAAGGGCTTTTATGCTAGGGGGAGGGATAGCAGAACGGGAGGGAGAGGGAGGGGGAGGGAGAAGGGATGCAGTACGCATGGCAAAGATCTCCGGGAGGCCAGGTAGCAGGCAGTGTCCTATATGGACCTGCTAGCCTCCTGGTGGGCAGTTTTTGGGACTTTGGGGGGGACTACAGGAGAACCATATGGAGCTGGGATGTGAGGTAAGGATTAAACTACACTACATGGTGGGGGCAGTAGTTGGGGGGATTATAGTTTTGGGGGTGGACATGCCCTTTAAGTGGAAATATTTAGAAACCTTAAAGGAGAGGTATATTCTCAAAATGAGTTAAAAAGGAGAATAAAAGTCTAATAATAAATTAAGTTAAGGTTAATCTGCATTTAACGATGATACAAACAATGTTTTAACCTTTGTTTGTGCTGCTTCTCCTCTTTTTCCCACGCTCCTCTGCTTCTGGTTGTACCTCCCTGTGAGCCAATTCCTTGTTTGGCACATTCCCTATAGACTTAAATGGGGCTTACATAACCCCCAGCAAAGGACCTTGAGAAACAGGATGAAAGGAAACGTTTAGAATTTGAATGATTTTAAGGTATTTTTTTAATATTCAAAAATGGCAACACATAACAAATAAGGTACTAATTACATGGGGTATCACCCTTTTGCTATATTTATTAAAACATATTTGTATCTTTTGTAACTTCTACATTCCTTGTGACAGAGTGCCCCTACTACAAGTGCCCCCCCTGTAGATGACCCACTGTAGATGAAGCATGGAGGGAGGCCCATCATAGTTTAGCTGGAGGGACAAGTAATTCCTAGTTACTTTACTAACTGCATTTCATGGAATTCTAAAAATTAATGTTTAGCTTTGTTCATCTCTCATAAGATCTGTGTGCAAAAAACAGTATCCCTGCAATTGACTGCCTGGTTAGTTATAAAGTTTTATGCTGATGTAATAAGATTTTATACTTTTATTTGATGATCCCACCAAGTTCGTCTATTTTACAAGGAGTGGTGGAGGACATCTTTATTGAATATGAACCCAATACAGAATTGCATTTTAAAAATATTAATAAATCAAAGGGCATGCACACCTTCCAGAGGATTTTTTTTCCCATAAGCAGGACCACCTTAAATACAAAACTTACTGATCTAAATCTATAGGGTTTGGGAGGGTCTTGCTCTTTGGAAGAAAAAATCTTCCTATGGGTGGGACAATGCTCTTTATATATGTGTCTTCCTTGCTGCTTTAGCTTGTTATACTAAATGGCCAGTAAGGGCTAGGCCAAACTAGCGCGTTTTTGCACGCGTTTGCGCACACGTTTCACGTTTGCGCCTGCGATTTCGAAAAAATGGAAATCGCGGGAATGCGAAAATTCCCACGATTTCCGATGCGCATGCGTTAACGCACCAAACATGGTGGACGGAAAACGGCATAAGCATGCACAAAACACACATGCAAACACAAAACGCACAAGAATCGATTACGCTCGCGATTTTGTGCACGATTCCTGTGCGTTGCAGTGTGGCCTCAGCCTAAAGATGTGAGAAATAAGAAAGTTCTGATCTGAAAATTGACACATAGTCAATGGGAGTTAAAAAAAAACAGAAATTTCCAATTAAATAGCAATAGTATGTTAGTGTAAATGGCTCAGGGACCTGGGGAATGGTGAGGGAACACGTACCTACTGTATAACCAAAACTTATTAATTCAATTTAAGACACAAAATAATTCACATTATTATTTCACATTTGAGGTATTTTCGAGTTTCCACATTACATTTCTGATTATACAAAATTGAGGGCTTGCATTTCGATATTTCTCCCATATTCAGAATCAAGGGTTCCCGTATTCGAAATCGAAGGTTCACATATTTTATAGTTCTCGAAATCAGCCTGTATATTCAATAACTCCCAAATATTTGATTTGGAAAAGTTGATTATTATTGAAAATACAGGAAAATTTCTTTGATCCGAAAAAAGGAAAATTTGAGTTAGTTCTGTCAGAACTTCAGAATTTTCAAGTTCCGAGTTGGAACCGGGTTGGACACGGAACCGTATCCCTAATGGCCGGTGATAAGTTCTGTCCCATAGTTTTTTCGGTGAGTGCATCACTAACTCCAATTTAGAAGGACCTGATGCGGACATGTTTCTGGTTTGGTATGTGTTACATTTAATGCTGCAGTTTGTGTAAAAGTTGTCCAAAAATGTAATGAGAAACAGCTGATTAAAGGGTATCTCCACTCAAATTTTATACTTACCTTTCTTGAGTTTAAAAGGAGCTTTGTCCTACCTCCTGTTCTTTAATTAAACAGACCAGAATCGCGCTCCTTCACTGTTCCTCTGACAGGTCCGGACGTGACCTTCCAATTTACGCTCATGTGCATACAGTGCAAGGGAGCATCAGGACTGGTCAAATGAACAGCAGAGGAGAGCAATTGCGGGTAGGTTCTCTTTTTCGTGCCTGTCTCCTGGCTGTTTAATTGAAGAATGTGAGGTAATACATAGCTCCATTACCTCCCGTTCTTCCATTAAACTGAAAAAAGGTAAGTATAAAATTTGAGTGGAGATATCCTTTAATATAGGTCACACATGTCAAACTCAAGGCCCGTGGGCCGAATCCAGCCCTTCTTGTTTGTGGCCCCCAGTGACTGTACAGCATCCAAGACTTACTACACTGCTATGCATGTGTGCAATCCCAAGTAGTGGCATAACTATAGATCTGCCTGCTAGATACCGCAACCGTCTCTTTTTAAACAGCTGATTGAGTGCACCTTGATTGATGCACACAGTTGATTGCAGCACATAGCAGGCAGATCCACAGTTATGACGCACAAATAGGACTGCACAAATGGATAGCAGCATAGTAAGGCTTAGATTTAGTCACCGCTAAAACAGCTGATTGTGTAACTTGCCTGGCAGTGGAGAGTGGAGAGAGGTGTGACAAAGGGCCTTCCATTGGAGTTGGCCATTCCATTACTGCACCAGAAAAGATGGGCTTTCCACACTAGTACATGCTCACACCATAGATAGGGGTCCCTGTCCAAAACAGTGTGCTTCACACCCTTTCCCTGGCCCCTTATGTGATTGAGTTTGACACCCCTGATATAGGTGATAAAAGTTGTAAGTCCTATTTAAGTCACTATAACCTCAAATAGGCTCAGAAAATAACCATATATACTCGAGTATAAACCGACCAGAGTATAAGGAAGGGAGACCGGCACCGAGAAGTGATGTCAGAGGATGCTGAGCGAGCGGCAGCTGGATTGCAGAGGGAGCGAGGTGAGTGACCCGTGCATACGGCGAAGTTCGATTTTCAGGCTTTTTTTATAGACTAAAAACCTTGGCTTATACTCAAGTGTATACGGTACATGAAATAAATCTGAAAGAATAAAAAATATAATGGAATTGTAAAATTATAGAACAGAGATATCTGTGGTATTCAGTTAGATCAACTGGACTTGTTTAGTTCTTGAAGATGTTTTGCTAGTCATCCAACTGGCTTTCTCAATTCAGAACAGATATACCATGACCTGGGTGAATGAGAACCTTCACACACACATATAGAACCGAGAGTTTCATTAGTTACCATGTTTCTTCATTAAAAGGACTACTGGCATTGTCGTCGTTAGGGCATGCCAATTCCCCAGTCTCAGCCAAATCACAGGTGTCAGCATGCTAGCAGTATTTGGGACTGGGTGTTAGAGTTAAAGTCCCAATGAGAGCACCAGTATAGCTACAGTTAGAGCACCCACACAACATGTTACAGTGCTCATTCTGCCATCATCCCTTTTCCATTCTGTTCCTCCCTCTTTACCAATGATGCCAGGTATCCCACCCCTCCCAGATCTTTTGTGAGTCTCCCTTGAATTGATTTGGCCTCCCGCGCTCCCATCCCAATATCCCGTGACGGAGAGGAGTCCTGAATCTCCTCCCCATCATGCCCCCTTTTTGTCTGCCACGCCCCTGGACTGCCCACACCATGCCCATAACCTGCCTCCCCCCACCTCCTAATATGCATGTCCCGCCCATGACATGATGTCACGTTGCATTGCCACGGCCCCTCAACATGCCCCCTCTCCCACCCTGCCCGGAAGCACGAAGTGGCAGGGTGGGATGTCTGTGATGCCCACAAGCTGCCCCCCCCATGGTCCCAAGTGGGTGGGCTAAGGGTGGGGCTAAGGTCTTCTGGGTGGGGCTTTGGCAGATTGGGGGCGGGCTACACCAACAGCTCTCAACTGCTGCAGGGGGGGGCTTCACCCCTGCTCTATACTATTCTTCATCTTCATTCCGTCCCATTCTTTAAATTTTCCATTCTGTTTTTCCACTTTCCATTCAGCCTTCCTATTGGGCTTGGTTCATAGTTAACACCTTAACTTATATATGGAGCATTGTGTACTAAGCCTGTATCAAATAATAGGTTGTTTATGTAAACCCCCCCCCCCCCCACCCTGTTTTTATGCCCCAGGATCTTTGAAGATCTACCAACATTCCAGCAACTAAAGATGTTTTAAAACTGCCTACTGTTATTCTGCAACAGCCAACCAGATGTTATCGATCTGCACTAGACCAGTAAAAAGCTAAAATCTGATTGGTTGCTGCAGATTAATTGCAAATGTTTACATTTCTTATTACGTACAAGTCCCTGGGTGTTTACCATGAGCAGGATATCCCAATGCCTTACAATTCATTGCTATCAGGACAAATTAATAAACTGCATCCACTTGCTTCTTAACTCGCCCCAGTCAAATGGGCCATTAGAGACTTTCCACTCACAGTTTCAGATATACCTGCTGCCCTGTGTTCAGTTTGATATACAATCGGTTCTATGAACCCTATCCATCAGCACAGCCACTGAATTGTGCTGATATACTGCATAGACTCTGCCAGTGAAGTGACAGGCTGATGGGCTGAGGCTATATGATAGATACGAAGCTAATAATCAATCAATAGCATTGTTTAGGTCGCTGTCTATCACAATGCCATTGTGGTGACTAATTAGATGCTAACGTGTGATGAATAGGAGTTCAACACAGAGCTCAGTGTGTATCCTTAAGGGAATTCTCCTGTATTAACGCTGACCTTTTAAGATCTTAACTTTATTCTATGTGAATACGATTAAACCCATTTGTAATTGATTTGCATAGTCGCTGCTTGCCATGAATGCAAAGACATTACTCCTTGCATCGCTACCTAGGAGATATTGTGCTTACGGTTGTCCAAACGGAAGGAGAAGGTATAACATGTCAGTGCAAACAAATGGGAGGGTTTGCTGTGGAGAACTTGAAATGTGTCATAACGATTTTAGAAATTACTGTTTGTTATCAATAGGTGTATGCAGATTCTTAAAGGACAATTATACTCACCTGCATTTATTATTATACAATTATACTCATTATACCTGCATCCAGGTATGAGTTCCCAGGGTGAGGACATAAATCACTAAGTCCTCACCCCTGGGTAGTTTAAAGTTTCCCCCTGTGATATGGTGCGTTCCACCCCTCTGCCACTGTCAATGACTGTTGGCGATGTAGACAATGGGAAGTCTCACTTCTTTGCAAAGTGTGTCTTCCCATTGATTACATATGGAAAATGGCTGTAAGCTAAATGGCTGTAAGCTAAAGTACCCAGGGGTGAGGACTTAGCGGTTTAAGTCCTTACCCTGGGTACTATTTAGCTATGGAAGAAGAGGAATGAGGGAGAGGTGATAATAATATCCTTTAAACTGTAGAGCACATCATGGGCAACCAAAATAAAGTTTAATGCAGTTTAAGGAATGGCGAGGATCAATGCAAGTGAAACAAAGGAAACCAGCTACTTTCTAATAGTATTTTCTTAAGAACTTTACTGGCTAATTGGCTGATTTTATAGGAGGTGCAAACATTTGTCTGAGCTGCTAATTTGTCACAGCCAATCAGATATTATCTTTTTATTGGTCTACTACAGTTAAGGTGGGTACAAACCATCCAATCATTTGTCCAGAGCGACATTTTACTATATTGGTCAGTTGGGCCACACCCGACAGTCCTTCGTCCTGGCTGGTCGGTCGAAAGAGCCGAACGACTCGGTCAGGATGAAGGATTTGAAGGTGTGTACCCGCCTTTAGAAAACATTTTATTACACCTGATTGGTTTCTGCAAATAAAGAACATGGGCAATGTTTTGGGTGAATTGGGTTTCCATTAGCATATTGCCCATTTTCATTCATTTGTGTTTGCTGTATTCGAAAATGTGGTGCCGAGGCGACAACCCTGGGGCTGCTGCACATTGGTCATGGGTTACAAAGAGTGAGAATATCTCCTTGAAGTGTCTTTATGTGAGTGGGGATTGGAGATCGGGTTCAGGGTTTGGGAACCAGGACTATAGCCGTACAGGTGTCAGGTGGAATCCCTTTCCTCCCCTTTGCTTTACTTTGTGTTGATTTATTTCACACACTATCTGTGTTCGGTGTGGTTGTAGGAACGTTAGACTATGGGCTTCCCTCCCCCATTTCCTTCTGTATATGTTATATTGCCCATTATCTTGCAGTATTTTCTTCTTTAAGATGAACTTGGCTTACATAGCTCCTTACCGGAATAAGGATGTTGTATTCAATGCACCGAGGAATAGAATCTAGAAATGTTCTAAACTGCAAAATTCTGTGTTTAGCAAACATCTCACATAAAGGTCTGACAATGTTTTATTATATCCACCATATACCATTGGTTATAGTAATAAATTGGGTTTTATTGATATTTCATGAATGGGGCATGAACAGTCCAGTCCGACAGTGAGTGGGGTTGATACAGTTAAATGTTGGCGCATGTCCAGTAAACCATATCCCATTTACAGTATATAAGTCTAAGACTAATCTGTATTTTAGTTTCTTTTCTAACCTGCAGTTAGAAGAAGTCTCATATAGAGTCGCAAGTTCCTTCTGTAAAATCCTGTTAAAGTTTGAATGTTTGTTATCATACTGAATGGACAATTCATATTATACTGCAAGCAGACAGACTGAAAACTACAACTCCCAAGGTGCATCTGCAACAGGAGGTGAGATTTCTGAGGAACAGGAAAGAAGGGGGGATGTGACCTGGGCAGAAATTGATTCTGGAAAGTCTCTTCAAAGTCAGGTGTGCCTGCTGTCCTTTCAGACTGAAATCCAGTTAAAGAACTTGTGTTGTCCAGTATCTCCAATGATAAAGGATTGCAGAGACTGTTCAGTTCACCAGAGGATTGGCTATAGTGAGAGTGAGTAATTGTCCCATTTGGCAATTGGAGTCTCCCCCATTGGAAACACTGTTAGACACTGCATCCAGGATTCTTCCACTGCCAAGCAAGGAAACATACCCAATACCTTTCTCCTATATTGGTACCAATACAGTATAGAGACCACCCACCTGGAGTTAATTGCACCCTTTACTACTTTACAGTATTGTAACCACATCTGATGTTAACTAAAGAATAAAAACACTACAGGGGTTCTCCATCATATTTTTGTTATTAAGCTGTACAGCTATTCATACATGTTTTTTTTACTTTGGACTGGATTATTCACTACCATATTATTACAGTTGCAATAATATTAACAAATTGTATTTATCTAATTTTTCAGTGTTTAGAACTAAAGTTATACATTTTATTTATTTATGTGTGTTGTTTCACAGGGGAACTAAAGGGAGTCACTGTAGTCAGTTAGGGGCAATACTTCCTAATTCAGTAAAGCATCACCTATCGGTGTGCTACATTTCAGTTACCAGGCAGTTAGGGGTTTGTTAAAGATCAAGTGATTTCTTTGCCACTGAATCAACCCAGGAACTGAGACCATAATGGACTATTAGGTCATAGGCAGATTATGACCCTTGAAATGAAAAAATGTTCCTTTTTTCCTAAACACATATGTGCTGAACTTTCCATTCATGCAATTCTTGATTTAGCTCTATTCAAGGGACAGCTTATGGCAGAGGTGTGACGGGCAGAAAAGCCACAGACCAAAGGCTGGGTACACAACATAAAATATTTCCGATATTACCATGTATACCAGATATGGACTGTAACAGGATTGACTAGAGAATACTAGTAGGCGTGATCTGTTGTTTCAAGTTCCTGAAGTAGTTTATGATTGGATATGTGCTAAGTACACAGTGGTCACTGTGCACCCACATAAAAATGAGAGGTGAGACACAGATTTTAAATCAAGGCGCTCTGCCTTCTGATTCAGTGTTCTTATAAAACTTTAGTTTCCCTTTATCAATTAAACCATAAAATATTAAACAAGTAAAGCACTGACCTTAGAAGAAAACGAAGGATTTTCGTAAGCTTGCTATTAGTATTTGTTTCGCTAGCCAACACAAGGTATAACTAAACTTGTCTACTCATTGAAAAGGCACAGAAAAGATAAATTCCCTGACATGACCAGACTAGATGAGCTGGAAGAAGTCTGTTGACTATTTCAATACTATGATGATCAGTAACCATTACAAATAGCACACTATAACACAAAATGCTCTTTGCTCACTTACCTAGAATGCAATGTATTCATGACTTTATTGTAATAAGGAGATGTATAGTAATGTAATATATAAATCATAAATCTTGTTGACCCAAAGGTGGTTTCCATATAACCCTCAAAATAAAAGCCTTGACTATCATTCCCAGAGTACAATAGAACCTGTAGTATGATGCATTAACTTTGTCTTATGCAGTACCTGGAATGTTATTAAAATCAACTACTGGTAAAACATATATTTCAATATATACAGTATCTTCTCATATTGCTCTCAATATTCCTATGATAAATGGTCTACACAAACATGTATTGTTGTCAACTTTATAGCTTTCTCCTTGGGTTAATTGATAAAAACTGATACACAAAAGGCCTGTAATGTGAAGGTTAGCTCATGTTAAATCACAGTACAAACTGTTCTTAAGAGATGAACATTGCTGTAGCATTGGCAGGCATTTAAACATTTCCAGGCTTTGAAGATACAGGTATTTACATGAAAATAGAAGAAAAAGAAAACCTATAAAATGACAAGAAATTAAAGGAAAATCCTAGTTCATTTAGTCAGATCCCCAACATAGAGTGTTGTGTTTACAGAACTTTGCTGGGAAGCTATGGATCATTCCAGCAGGAAATCCACCAATGATAGTGAAGATGGCCAGTGAGTAGGAAAACATTGTAAACGAGATGGAGCATGTGGAAACCCACTGGGAGCTGCATTGATATCAAGTGAGAAGGAGGATGTTCTGTATCTCATGAACCAGCTAGAATATAAATGTATACAGAGAAATGTATACAGAGAACGAGAATTTTTAAAGGGCTTTGACATACAGCCCAGAGTTCTTCAAGAACTAAACTTCAAGTCCAGTTGATCTAATTGAATACAACAGATATACCATGACCTGGATGAATGAGAACCTTCACAAGCCCAGAGACTGCTGATTAAAACTGTGTATCAGTTGTCTTGGTGATTTCATAAAGAGTATCTAAACTAAAAAAAAATGTAAATTGACCATTACTGGAAACTATAGTTCTTCTCAACCACCACAGTACAATTTTTGTGTGATCTGTTCCTTTTCTTTAGATATTGAATGCGAGGCATCTTATATTTTAGCTGTCAATCAAAAACCTTATTATCACAAACTCTCTCTGCTGTGTGCAGTTAGGGGTGACAGAAGGTATGTGTGAAATGCATTGTAGGAAATTTCCTCTCCCAGTGCTGGCTCATAGTGATTACTGAGCTCTCACCGAGCTTTGCGTCTAATAAAGTGTGTGTCAGTGGGAGGGGGATACTTAGGCTGGGAACACACGGTAAGAGCCAGTGCGAATGGTCGGCTGGGATGAATCACTCATTTTCTGCAAAGTAGTCAAGGCTGACAGCTTGCTTCAACCAATGCAGATGAATGGGGGTGGCTGACATTGGTTGCGGCCATGCTCAACAACACTACTGATATTTCTATTGGTAGATAGGTCACCAGAAAAATTGTGTACAACAAAAAGTGTGTACCTAGCCTTTGTCTAAGCAAAAAAAGTTCTGGATTGAAAGCATGCAGCATCTCAAACACCTCAAAGTAAAGGCTGCTTACATGTATTAAATTATAGATAAAGATGAGGCAAATTTATTTTCTTTAGTTTCCACACCCGTTAACAAAAATACAGCATCATTTAAACACATCAATCATTTATTATAGAAAACAGTCCAAAGACTTCCTCACTTTTCCTCCCTTAACTACCAGGAAGCCGATGGGCCAAGTGCTCTCTATCGCTAGATGTAACATACTGAGCATGCCTGAGTCGTAAAACAGGGGAGGCGGCAGAAACAAGGGGTTTTGTCTACTTAGAAGACAGGTCAATTTAAAATGTGGGATTTCTGAAAGGAAATTACCGTAGTCAGAAAGACAAAAAAATGCAGTACATTGGTTGCCAGGAAAAAATTATTGTAACCTAAA
This sequence comes from Hymenochirus boettgeri, assembly GCA_019447015.1. Lineage (NCBI taxonomy): Eukaryota > Metazoa > Chordata > Amphibia > Anura > Pipidae > Hymenochirus > Hymenochirus boettgeri. Next base: position 14,883 of record JAACNH010001544.1, on the reverse strand, counting down.
GTTTTTTTAAAAGGACAATTATACTCACCTCCCCATTGCTCCTCTTTTTCCACCAATAGTACTCAGAGTGAGGAATTAAACCACTAATTCCTTATTTCTGGGTACCAATCAGCTGGAATTCTTTACATGAATTCTTTACATGTTTCCCTCATTGCTCCGACCCTCTTCCTGCTGGTCTTTGCTGGCTATAATGTAGAAACTGAGAAAACATTCCCTGCAAAGAAGCATTTTTCCATTGAATACATTGAGGATAGTCACTGACAGTGGCAGATGGGCAGAGCATGCTGAAGTGACAAAGGAAACTTCAAGTTCCGGTAAGTATTCCAGCTGGTCCTTATCCTGGTTACTATTCAGGCATGGAACATGGAAACGGTGAGTATACTTGTCATATAAGCCTTTAATTCCCTTTCACTTATTCAGTCGCTAATTAGAGTATGTAAAAGGGTCACTTACTTTAAGTAAGTTGCACACAGTCTGCTTTGCTTTAAAGGGTATGTCCACCCTTAAAAAAAATTTTCCACCAAAGATTCTCCCTGTCCCCCCAGCCCCAACCGCTATGTTAATATTATTAGAAAATGCCCCAAACTTTACTTACCTTCCCTCTTGCCTCCGCCGCGCTGCCAGGCCCTCTGCTTGCGAGTAAATGCAAGCAGAGGGGCGGGACCGGCAGTCGCATCTGCGATTGGATCACGGACGTGGCTGCCGGGAGTTCAGTGCGGCGGAGGCAAGAGGGAAGGTAAGTAATGTTTCGGGCATTTTCTAATAATATTAACATAGCGGTTGGGGCTGGGGGGACAGGGGGAATCTTTGGTGAAAAGGGATTTACACTAGGGGGAGGGAATCCTAATCGGGAGGGAGAGGGAGGGGGAGAAGGGCTGCAGTACGCATGCCAAACTTCTCCCGGAGGCAAGGTAGGAGGCAGAGTCCTATATGGACTCTGCTATCCTCCTGGTGGGCAGTTTTTGGGACTCTGGGGGGGGGGACTACAGGAGAACCAGATGGAGCTGGGATATGAGGTAAGGATTAAACTACACTACATGGTGGGGCCATTACTGGGGGGATTATAGTTTTGGGGGTGGACATGCCCTTTAAAATTGTTTAGACCAGTGTTTCTCAACCGGGGTCCCCTAGGGGTCCCTAAGTGGTTGCATAGGGGTCCCCAAGAGATTGAAAGAAACTGTATGGATCCACCATTGTGATGAATACAGATATATTTCTATATATTTATATGTTCTGTATGAATTATGTGTTTGGTGTATTGATGTCTAAGAGATAAATAAAAATAAGTGGTTTTATATAAGGATTCCCACCCAGATCTATCATTTATATTAGTATACATTTTTTTTTTATGATTTGGTGACAGAGAGAGAAAAAGATAAATACTAATCTATAATCATTATTTTATGTAGGTGCTTACCGAGACACAAACATTGTTTTAAGGGTTCCCAACAGGTAGGAAGGTTGAGAAACACTGGTTTAGACCTTAGTTAAATACATCCAATTCATATATCCGGCCCACCATTTGCAATGAGAGCTAGTACAATTAATATGCACAGGTCTTGTAATTCACTTTTTTAAAAACTCAACTCAATAGTCAATAGTCAGCATATGTAATCTCTATGCAGCCGGTGCAATACTGTATGTCTACATCTCTTTGCTGCTGTCAGTAGAACATATCTACAGGCAGGTATAGAAAAAAATTCTTCATAGAAAAGAGCAGGAACTAGACTTATAAAAAAAAAGTCTAACCTTAAACAATTTCTTTTAGAAACATTGTTGGTGCATGTTACAAACCTAGCCAATATTCCAAAAACATGTAGAAGAAGTTGTAATAGGATTTAGCTGGAATTTGTGGGGCAAAGGGTCACAATAAAAACAAGGCAGAAAGTTTTCAGTCATTAAAAGGCACGTCCACCCCCAAAACTACAATTTAACCCACTACTTGCCCTACTATGTAGTGTAGAAAAATCCTTACCTCACATCCCAGCTCCAAATGGTTCTCCAGTAATCCCCCCCTAAAGTCCAGAAAACTGCTCACCAGGAGCTCTGCACAGTCCATATAGGACTCTGCCATCTGTATCTCCCCCGGGAGAATTTTGTCATGCTCAGTACAGACCTCCTCCCCCTCCCTCCCGTTTCTCTCTCCCTCACCCTAGCACAAAACCCCTTTTCTGTAGTGTAGGGCTCCCAACCCCAAACACCATAGTAGTTTCACACAAAACACCCCCGATCTGTACTTAGATTACCTCTTTCCCCCGTCGATCTGCACAGCCGGAAGCTGCGTCGGTGATTGGCTGCCTCAGCCAATCATGGACGCAGCTGCCGGTCTGGCCCCCTGCTTGCAGTTTCATGCAAGCAGAGGGCCGTGACACATCGACGGGGGAAAGAGGTGATAGCGACTATGTCGTTTGGGGGAAACATGTTGTAAAAAGGGGTGGACATGCCCTTTAATAAGTCACAGCCTACCATGGTCTTCAGTATGATGCAATAATAGTTATTTATGTTGTATGTTCTCCCTGAGCTTCAAGCTAAATCGAGAACAATTGATTCAATTGTAAGCTTTTCAGGACAGGGCCATGTGTAATTGGATTAAATAACTTTAAAGAGCTGCAGAATGTGAAGCGCTCTAGAAGAAGTAAAGTACATACATCCAGTTAATAAACTACACTACAAATAAATATAGGGCAAAGATTTTTTAAACTAAACATTTTCAGTTCTGCCTGACCTGTCATCTTATTCTTTGGTTACATATAACTTTGGTTCTAGTTCAAACATTTTTCTTTTCTGACTTAAAAATACGAACATCTGAGGATTTAGTTCTCGGAAGTGAGCAGGGTTCAGAACAATTTCCCCAAGGATCTTTGTTTATGAGATGGTTTTGAAACAGCTAGACAGATCTTATTAGTGCTCCCAGGGCCCAGTATGTTGGTATGCACCAAACCAGCCCGGGGCTGATTTTTAAATGCACCGGGGACCAACAAAGTACATATCTATCTACCTCCTAAACATCAAATTATATAACCATTTTAACCTTAAATGTATCCACTGTTTAATTTGTTCTGGTGCTATAAAAATAGAAGGTGTTGCAGCCAAGGACAAATCTGATTCAAAGGAAGAGTCAGAAAATCAGTATTCAGTGATGTAAAATACATACACCCTGCACATTAAAAAAGGTTTAATACCGTCGTATTTGTCCATGGGCCAGTAGATCTATTTAGACTATGAATAGTAAATTCAGTTTACAAAGAAAGAGAACAAATTAAAAAAAAAAAATACTGGAACCTTTTAACTGATGGATAGATTGATTGCAGACCTGGTGCACAGATAAGACTTTGGGGCTCTCGGAGTTCTACTTGTATGGATATTTGGATCCAGGCAGAACAAGACAAGACCTGACTGTTCAATTAGAACTCTAGTTTGACAAAAACATGCTCTTCTAGTAACAAGGATTTAGTCATTTTAGAGGCAGCAGATGGGATGCTTTAAAAAGTACTGTGTATTAAAGGTGAGAACATCGTCCCAGATGTACTAATTAACTAAAAATATATTTAAATAAATTGGAGAAATATGCCGCTGTCATGTTAGCGAGCACTGTTGTGGTTCTGCAAACACAGTTTAAATATTTCAGCTCTATAAAGGAAGCTAGCTAAAAGCATAAGCTTTTTTTTAAAGCTTTTAAGAACTTGTATAAAAACCTGATATTTTTACTTTCTGCAGAACGATCGAGGCCTCGAGGTAGGTAGGTAACATTTAGCGGTTCTTTCTATCGGATTTCCGATCGTAGCCCTCAATCGGAAGAATGTCTGCCCATGTATAGCTAGTTTTAAACCCCGAATCACAGGACAGTAAGTCCTGTGATAAAGCTGGGTACACACAGTACAGGTCTTTAAAAGATAACACACAGAATCTTTCAAAATTCTCTCTATCATTTTTTTTATGATCCCTCAACACAGTCCTGAGTGTTCTCCCTATGTAAAGTATAGGGCTGCACATTTCCATTGCGGCCGACTCCTATACTTTAGTACAGTGAACGTTTCTCTGCCTGCAGTACACACGTTACTGTCAATCCCATCAGTACCAACAGGATCGGCCCTTTATGGGTAATGTGTGTACCCAGCTTTAGTCACAAAACTTCAAGGTCACTTGTAATTTCCTAACATTTAAAAGTAAGGATGCATTATTATCCTACAGTACACGCATTTCAGTGCGCCATGTGACACACGGCTCACTGATTTATAAGGATATAATTCACAGAATATTTATGGCACTTGTGTACCATATGCAAATATTAATAAAAGGAAAAACTCCAAATGTCCATGCAGGCAGGTAATGAGATACCTTTCTCTTTGTATGCTTACCACTGACGATGCTACCGCTGCCTACATTAAAATGAAAAACTAAAGTCAACCATATGGAAATTAGGCATCAATTAACATAACATTTTACTTTGTAGGTAACCAATTTGGTCAAAGTTCTTCTTTAATATATAATCATATTTTAAACATTTTAAGCATTATTGTATGCAGGTTTCCAATGTAAGTTGCTGTGGGTGTGTGATGCAATTGCACAAAAAATACAGATCGCATTTGCTCCGATTAGCGGACCACAATGCAGGGCAGCACATCTAGTGTGGCAACACCAATATGCCAACACTGTGCACACAATCGGATTGCGTGTTAAAACGTGGCAGTGTGGCCTAGCCCTGAATCCTCACCAATGGATCTTGGATCTTGACAACAGTTTAGGGGCCACAGTTTGGACCTTTCTGATTCAATTTATATGAGCCAAACTAAATATAATTTAAAAGTTTAAATCCTCTCACTTTATTGATGTATTCAATATTTTATTAACATGTGACAGAATTAAGTAATTAAAGAGCTTCTGCAACTTCTGCAAATCCAGTTCCCCTTGGATATGTCATTAATTAGATTGCAAAACTTCTGGAGGCCCAGATGAATCAATCTTTTTAACCTATCAAAACTTTATTGCTCTAAGTAAAGCACGAAAGGACAAAACAGTACATCATTCACACCCTAGTGTATTTGTGAAAGATAAAATAGGATAATATAGATTTTGTTAAGGGGAAAATTAGAAACGAAGTATGGGTGATTGGAGGTAAATCTAACTTTATGTCTTGGGTATTTTCTTTCAGCGTATTTTTTTTGTGGGTACTGACATTCAAACACAGGGCCTGGGAAATTGAATTAAACAAAGTTTAGGATTGGTTGGCACATAAGCAACAGCTATTTTGGAATGACACCTTGAAACTGGGCAATCTGCCATTACAGCAGATGGGTGGGAACGTGAATTGGTAAAATACAGCATTGCATGCCAAAAACTTTATTGGGGTCCTTATTCCCAGCTAGAAATGAAGGCCCTCTGGCACAAAAATATTTTAAATGCTAGAAATCAAATTTTAAGTTTGTCAATGCAGATTAGGGTATATTCAGGCATGATAATATACACCAGGTGTCTGTATTGCTTTATATCCTTACTTGTTTGAAATTAGACCTGCTATGACATGTAAGGTCATTTATATATGACTGGCATTCATATTACACACACAACAGTATCCAAACCAAAAAATCTCATAAGGAAACGACAGATGCAAATGTTGTAAAAATTTAAATCATGACATTTCCTGATGAGAGCAATACCAATGGCGAAAGAGCTGTCAAGGATTTTTATATTTGGGTACAAACCTTGTTCTAGCCTTCAGCAATAGCTTAGGGAATCACATCCTAAAGATCACAGGATTCACAGGTAACAATGATCAGACTAGAGTATCTTTAACTACAACATTCTAATCATTGTCCGCTGTGCTGTTGATTTCTCTGACATTATCATGCACTTCAGAGATTCAGCTGTTGCAGTGTTAATGAGTTTCACAAGCATTTCTGAGAGCACAAATCTCTACTTTGGACACATCAAGCAAGTTCATTAACAATGTCTACAACAGAAGGGCATCATAGTCTTTTAAAAACACCTAGAACTTTTCAATCAAAGTAACGTCAATGCAGAAACAAAGTACATAGATGATGTTAAATTTAACCATGTGCATATATTTTTTTAGATAGTAATTATATGGGGGGGTGTCACCTAAATTATTGTTAGTTTTCAAGTTGTACCTTAAGAACATTTCTAAATTATACTGCATGGTAGAATTAATCTGTAAATTGCTGAACTGCTCAGTATTAAAATTAAAGGCCTTTAATGCAGTATAAAAAGATAATTGATCATTTTACCTACTGCATAACCAAAATAGGAAAAACCTTAATAATGTGTTATGTTCCAGCCATTCAGAAAGTAATGTAGACCTGAAGATACTGTAAATACCTGTAATTTTACATGCACTACATCAATACAGGACTGGCATGTAAGTTTTGTTTTTCTGGACCCCCTTCCCATACTTGGTATTTAGCCTGGTAGCTGGCCAAGCCCCAGGCAGGTGAGAATCTAATTAGGTCTATAAATAAAGGCTGATGCAGCCTGAAAGGCATCAGACTAGTACATTATTACTGTGTGCGTTTTTGAATTGTGTTAGCTAAAGTTTCCAATAAAATAAGATGAAGTTTAAATCTTAAGCGACTGTGTCCCCGATCCCTTTAAAAACATGGTACATGTTGAGGTATATTGAGCTTTTATTTATGGACACGTTGACACCTCTAGCACACTGGAGAGAAGGGGAGACCACAGCCAATTGGGTGAGAGCTAGGCCAGAGCTGTAACTGATATTTTTGGACTGAGAATCTAATTGGACTCCTGTTGGCAGCAATGCATTCATAGTCCAGTCCTTGATGCTGCCTATCCTTTTATCTGTTGTATACAGTTAGATCAACTGGACTTTGTTGAAGACGTTTCGCTTGTCATCCGACTGGCTTTCTCAATTCAGAATGACTTGTACAAGAGTCTGTTGGCAATATAATTACCCTGGAAATTCCCAATTCGCATATGACAGCCAGGTGTTAGGGACCTTCTGAATGCAAGGCGTGATTGCATTGAGGCTATGAGGTGTTATCGAAACTGCCCAGGGTAAGGTGTCAAAACCGCATTATACATGGCAGACAGTTGGTTCTTTATTTTCACATAGATGGCCTCCTTGACACCTCTCTTGAACCAGTCCTGTTCCTTGGCCAAGATGTTGACATTTCAATCCTCAAAGGTATATCCCTTTACCTTAAGATGCAAGCACACGTCGGAGTCCTGACTCGAGGAATTGTCTCTTCTCTGCTGGGCCATACGTTGATGCAGTTGCTGTTTGGTCTCCCCCACATACAAATCAGAGCACTCTTCACTGCACTGCTCTGCGTATATGATGTCACTTTTCTTGTGTTTCGGTATTGGGTCTTTTAGATGTACCAATTGCTGCCTCAGTGTGTGGTTTGTTTAAAGCAGACAGGGATACAGTGTTTTTTGAAAATTCTTCTTAATTTCTTGGGAGACCCCTGCTACATATGGGATGACCATGTTCCTGTCTTGCTTTCCCCCTTCACCCTCAGTATTTGTGTCCTTTTCTTTACTTCTTCCCCCTTTCACAAGCATTTTGCCTATCTTCTTATTTCCCATACTCTGCAGCTGGTCAGTAATGCCTACACTAATAAGTATTACAGTGCATAGTCATAAAAATGCACCCGACATGAAGACACCATAATGATACAAGAAACAACACCATTAGTTTTCAGTTAGAAAAACACAAAACTATCCTAATATTCTATTGTTATGTACTATATTGCTATAGGTGCCATTGGACAGTGCAAAGTGGTGCTGCCCATACACTGGGTCTACGCTACATTGATTTAACCCACAATCTGACATGGACATCAAATTTATCACAACCGTTTTAACTGATTACATTATGTTCCCTTTACGTTTCCCAGTTAGATAATAGTTTACGATCAACATAATGGTTGTAATATGAAAATGAATGGGCCGGGTGGGAGTTACTGCACGTTAAAAAATGTATGGACACATGGATTCAGCACCAAATTGCATGGAAGCTTTGATTTTTACACCATCTTGTACATGACCCCTCTGCTATTTATAGCTATACCTTTCCCTAATCTCATTCAAAATTAATTCTAACAAAAAACAAATTTGTTCATCATACAGTAGCTAAAATGCAGCCGTATTAAACATTTACGGCATAGAACACAAGGGAGATCCTCGGCTTGCACTCGCTTCAATGGAGGAGATGAGGAGGAAATTCTGAGTGCAGTAATTTTCAGTTGACTGACCTTATAAGTACAGTAGTAATCAGCATGAATTTAGGAGGAACAGATCTTATCAAACTAACTTGGTTTTTATGAGGAAGTGAGTAGGAATTTGTACTCTGCCATAGCAGTAGATGTGTTATACTTAGATTTCATTAAAACTTTTGATACTGTCTCTCTTAGGCAAGTTAGGCTGGGTATACACAAGCAGATTTTTCAGCTCAGTCAACCAGTAATTCCGTGTATCGGTCAATGGGCCAAAATAATCTGAGATGATTTTGTCTATGGACCGCACGACCGGTCGCAGCGATCTGTTGGGCTGGAGTGGCACATTTGTACTTGGATAGAAAATTGGTTGATGGATCGCATAAGAGAGTACCTTATATACGGTACTTGAGTATAAGTCGATCCGAGTATAAACCAAGTTACCTATTGTTACCTGAAAAATTAGTAAAAATGGATTGACTTGAGTATAAGTCGAGGGTAGAAATTATGACCATTACTGCCTTCTGATTCTGTATTGTTTTGTGGCTGAAATTGCCCTTTAAATGGTCAGCAGAATTCCCATACATTAATCCCATACAGTAATCCCATACAGTAATAGCCAAATCCAGTACCAGTAACCCCCAATTCCTTGGCACTCCAGATGTTTGGAAACTACAACTCACAACTTTGGTTGCTGAGAATTGTAGTTTCTAAACATTTAGAGTGGCATGGTTCAATAAACTTTTAATTAAGCTTACCATCGTTTACAATTCTCCTGACCCCCATATAGTAAAGGGAACTCTGACCATAATAGTTAAAAATGTCACCTGAGAGTTGTAGTTTCAAGCTGTCACTTGCACTGAACTAGCAGCCATTTTGCCAGAAACTGAGAAGACCCATCAGATTTACAGCATCCAGATGAGCAGTGACAGTGCTGAGTGAGTCCAGCAGCCTAATTACAGGAAGCAGGAAGGAGTGTAAAGGCAGATCAGCTCCTGTAACTTTCTATGCAGATAAAGGATTTTTAACACAGCGCCCGCTACTGGTTTCTATCCGCAATTGCAGCATTTGGATCTAAATTAGGACTTGACCCGAGTATAAGCCGAGGTTAGGTTTTTAAGCTAAATAAGCCTGAAAATCTTGACTTATATTCGAGTACATACGGTAGTTGTTAATGTGGCTTCATAAATATGGACTAAGTGGGGTGCTACAGGGTTCTGTTTTAGGGCCACTTCTATTTAAACTATTAATTATTTGGAAGTGGGTATCGTCAGCAAGGTCTGTGTTTGCAGATGACAAAAAACGTTGTTGACCATTAAAAGCTACAGATGATGTGCAATTGTTGCAGGTGGATGTAGATAGATTGTCACATTGGGTTGCTGATGAGATTTAATGTTGATAAATTTAAGGTGATGTGCTGCTTATACTATAAATGGTTCTGTGTTAAATGAATCCTGTGTACGAAAAGGACATAAAATAATAAACGGAATGGGGGAGTTTGAATATGAAGACAGGCTGAATAAGTTACATGTTTGGGGATAGGATTACTGTGAATATATTAACAGGCCGTACAATAAACTATCTGGTGAACCAAAAGAATATGTCAGAGGACACGCGGACATCCCTTAAGATTGGAAGAAAATAAGTTTGGGCTTTAAGTTCAGAAAGGGTTTTTCACTGAAAGTGCGCAGGGGCCCAAAATGGCAGGGGTGTTGGTGGGTGGGTATGAAGACGAAGAGGGCCCTTCCAGCAGCTCTTTAAACCTTCTGCTTTAAAGTTTTGAACAGCTGTTCCAGCATAACTTTACTTTTAATGCGCTGTTCGAGTGTGCTGGGCAGGGGAGTGTCCCAGACTTCAATCTTGCGGGGGGGGGGTGTGTGTTCAGTTCGGGGGCTGCAGTAAAAATATGAAACTGTCTTCCATTGGATGTGGTAATGCCAGGTTCATTGGATAGTTAAAAAAAAGCTGGATGGTTTTCTGAAAACAAGGAAAGTTACAAGTTACTGGTATTGATACATAAAGTAGAGTTGATCCAGGGATATTTCCGATTGCCACTTTTTTCCGATTGCCAATTTTTTCCCCCTTCATAATTCTGGTGTAAACCCCCCTTCCCAACTGTATGATTGTAGAATGTCTCTCTATCCCTGGGGGATTTTGATTTTCGATTAGGAAAGAGGTTTAGACCGTATCAGCAGGGCTTACTAAGAAGAAGGTTAAGAATTGTACTGACTTAACCCTAACTGACTTTGTGTTGTATGCATCATTTTAACCAACAGATTCTTTAAGAACTGCTGTTTAAAGTTCTATTTTTCCTTTAAATTTCAAATTTCTTAAAAAGAACCAAGTGTTAAATGAATGAAACCAGATCATTTTTTATCCTATATTTATAGTTGTTCACGTGAGAAGATCATTCTCCCCCCCTCCATCGCTAAGACAAATCATATTGGATTATCGGGTACCTTGTATAAACAGCATTAGTATGTTAAATTTCTAGATATGGTGTGAATCTTAAATACTGTTTATACACTGGGCTCCTTTTTAAAACCACTTAGAATCCATTAAATCATTATCTATGTTTATGTCAAACGTCGTATTCACGCTGGGGAGGAAGGGAATATTTTGATGCACTGGGGGAAAAGAAATTGAAAAGCCGGACTATTTTCTCTCTTCGCTTTAATCGCCTGGCGATTCATTTCTTTCTTCGAAATCCCATCCATTTCTCAGGGTTAAAGTGATAAAAGTCCTAATTACATAGGAAATTGTTTCATCACTCGACGTTACTTCTTCCCATTAAGAGCCCATAAATGCGTCAGAAGAGAGAAGGTTTGAATATTAAAGAATTAAAGAAAAATCCAAACATCTCTCCTTACACAACGGCATATTATCATGGTTGCTGTCACAAGAACGGCAGCTGTACACGTGAATTCTTTAATTTGTCTTTACGACATTAAAGCAGGACTTGCACAGAATGCAGATAGAATGCTAAACTGGCTAATGTGCTTTGCCAAGACTCCAATGCACAGTCCATAAACCTTATTGGGGGATGCCGTTTGTGTATCTCGCCAATGATTGCACACATTAACCTCTTTTTGTGCGCTGTATTTTTATTGCTCATCTATTCCCTCTATAAGTATTTTATTGGCTAATTATATTTCACACTGTTCACAAGCTTTATACTGTCAATATATAAGTCAATTAGCAATTCTAGAGAACGATTTTTTTTCTCCTTAAATTGAAATGTTAAATCATTTAAGTTTTGTGGAAAATAGACAAAAAGGTTCATTATTATTTTCATGATAAGGTGACCAAACAGTGACCCGACATTGGATCCGACATGTACATATAAATGATCATGATGTCATCAGTGATCATAATGTTCCCGTGGCGTTTCCTATATGAATCATAGTGTGTGTAATGTTGGTCACATGGATGATGGATCCATGTAGAGAGAAAACACCAATAAACTGTAAAATGGCATAAATGTAATCCACGCTCCCTTTCCAGATTTGGACTATAACAAATGTCTGCTGGATTTCCAATGTGGGATGTCTAAAAGTTTTTTTCATTGGCAGAAGAATGATCAGACCCTCCGCACACCTTACAGTATTAATCCTGTGTACGGTATTTTCTTTGCCTTGCCCTTATATGTTCTCATATTGCAAGGTAGCAGCCAATGTTAAAGGAGATCACAATGTACTGTAGACAATCTCACACCTTGTACCTGACACTCCTTGAACTTGTGGTTGCCAGTTTCAACAAGCTGCTAACGGGGAGAATCTATCCAGACAGAGTGTGAAGATCATTAGAATATCATTGCTGAAAGTACAGAACAACAGGTAACTATCAGCCAGCAGAAAAGGGGGGGTCTGGGCACTTGTAACCTGTTCTAAAGGTGCCCATACATTCTGTACTGTACAGTTTAACTATATCACTGCTGCAAATGTGTAGTGAATATGGCAGAGCAACTACACACATTCCCCAACTTCAACTTGTCTCATACCAATAATCTAGCAAACACAAAACTACAGGCAATGACTGCCCAAAGATGTGCTATAGGTGACTCATAATGGTGACTGTCCTGCCCTAGGACGTAAATGTACTAATTGTGGAAAACTCAATCATTTTGCGATTGTGTGTAAATCTGCTCTTAAGCCATCCTTACGCACATCAGATACACTGAGCTCAGCGCAAGTCAAATACATTCAGTCAGACTCTGGAGATGAGTCACATCCTACTTCCAGTAGCTATGTGTTCATTACATCTACTGCACAAACTGTGCATTCCCCCATCATCACAATATCTCTCCTTAACCCTGCTGTTGCCTTATTAACCCAGGAGCCTCTGTGAACATTATAGACACGTGTACATATTGCCAACTGAACACTAAACCTGCTATAGAAACTGCACAAACCAATTTTTTTTCTTATGACTCTCAAACTCCTTTACCGACAATAGGTAAATTTGATTCAGATATTTACTACAAAGATAGAACATGTGCTGCAACTTTCTTTGTACTACGAGGCTCTGGGGGGTGCCTTCTCAGCTATTACACAGCTTTAACTCTTTAAAGGGCAATTATAGTGAGAAAATTGTTTTTTTTAATTTCTTCTAATGTATCCTATAAGTCATCCCATCCACCAGGGTACCTTTAGTTTCTTTAAATTCTACATAGTCCCCGAGATATAAGCCTTTGAATATGCCGTGATTTTTAGGAGCTGCTACACCTCATCTGTCACTCAAAGGCACACACCCACACAATCCAAAGCTCCCCTGCAGTACTGTCACACACTCTCTCACCCACACTATATGTACCATGTGCAACATATAGTCAAATGCTGTAGTGCTAAACACAATCAATAAACCATTAACCCAGCAATATGAGCATAACACACTATAAAACAGCCCCTCCCCCCCAAAAAAAATCTTATATACATGCAAAACCAGTGACTCAAATGGAACACTAATACAGTATATATAATACAGTAATACAGACTATATACCAAACAAGACACACAGTGCAATCTATGAAATATATAGACTAAAGCAACTGAAATGTAACAGGACAACAAGCAGTGTCACTGTGTTTGTGAAGGTCTCTCACTACAAGCTGCTGTTACACTGACTCTCTCTTCAGTGATTATGATCTCAGCTAAGCTGGGGGAGAGATATGAACTTTAGGTAAAAAGTAAATAACAATTAGCAAAGTTAGAGAACAGGCAGAGTTCAGTAACTTACTTGTAAAGAATCTCAGCACCACTTGTCCTCCTCTCTCCCCCTCTGCCCCTCCCTTCAGCATATTGCTACTTTATTCCACACTTTGATTGCTTGCAGTCTAGCTCTGGAAGGGAGGGGTCAACAGGATTTCAGCACTTCATTTAAAGTCCCCTCAACTGACAATGCTCGGACTCTGTATACAGCCCGTCACTGCTTGAGGGGGAGTAGACAGAGAGGGGAGGGGGACTACACAGCTTGGTACAAACTTCTGCCAGTGTGAAGAAACGAAGCCACACAGAAACATGAAAGTAAGGCAGCTTATACTAAGTGATCTATACATTGTATACAGACAAAGTTTTTTTTCACTATAGTTGCCCTTTAACTCATTAATATAGTTCACGCTGTAACCAGTCTCTGATGTACCAGCACTAGTTCACAGGTACTCCAATCTTTTTGTGGGCCTTGGTCAACTTAAGAATTTTCAAATTCACCTTCACATTGATGAAAACATTTGTCCAATTTCACAGCCACACAGACAGATTCTTTTCACATGAGTAGGCAAATTGAAGATGAACTAACATCTTAAGAGGAAAAAGAAATCATTAAAACTGTTTCAGGCCCCAATCCATGGGTTCCTCCCATATTTGCTATACCTAAACCCAAGATCCAATTAAAATACAAATTTGTGTAGACATGCATCTTTCCAAATACTGCTATACACAGAGAGAGACACATCTTGCCAACTCTCAGTGATGTAATTCATCTCCTAAATGGAGCCACCGTGTTTTCTAAACTGGATCTCAACAAGGAAAGTAACAAGAACTTAATTCTGCCACTATCATGGCTTATTTTGATCCTGCACTAAGAAGTGAACTGATTGTGGATGCCAGTCCTGTTGGACTATTCTTGTCCAATATAAACCAGAAAACCCAGACCCACAAGCTATTTCTTATGCAAGCAGAATTCTAACAGTCACAGAAAAGAAATATTCTCAGCCAGAAAAAGAAAGTCTAGCAGTTGTCTGGGGGTGTGAACAATTCCACTTATTTTTATATGGAGCACCATTTACAATTGTTATTGATCATTTGGCTTTCATTACCATATTTGGAAATCCAAGAGCAAAAATGCCTGCTCGAATCGAAAGGTGGGGTTTATGAGTACAAGAGTACAAAATAATTAATCGTCCAGGAAAATATAACAATCCTGCTGATTACATTTCACGACATCCCACTACTTCAGATGAGTTTACAAACTCTATCGTAGAAGAATATATTAACTTTGTAGCTGCACACGCTGTGCCGAAAGCACTCACATTGGACATGTTTACAGAGGCAACCAAACAGGACTTTCCCTTGCTATGGACTATCTCATTCTTAAAGGAACTAAATTAGTAGTACTCTAGTCTATTTACCAAACTACTGTAAATTTTACCCATGAAGGACATTGTGGCATTGTTGGCAATAAGAAACTTCTC